>JAULKM010012593.1:0-14683 GCA_032355605.1 Rubia tinctorum
GGTTGGGCGAGATCCCCGTTTGGTTAAAGATCCAATTTTCCGCAATCCAGAGTCTTCGCAAGGAGATTCATATCACCTTCTGAGTTTGGAGCAAATAGTTATTTAATTCATTTCACATGCGCCTTTTGACCCGAGAGGGGCCATAAAATATACTCGAGACAAAAACCAAACAAAGGCGGTTACAAACCTAAGAGACTACTTCCAGTACCGGAACCATGATAAGGTTCCAATTTTGGAATTCTAAGCCCTGACCAAGCCTTCTCAGGTTCCGAATTTTGAACCTAATTCCAAGTTCAGAGTGTGTGATCCGCACTTCGCGGGGTCGTTAAAAACTATCTACCTCTTGGGAGATGGAATTTTAACACGCAGAGCGCATTGGAATCAAAGATAAAGATTTATATGTTGCTCTGATTCTTACTTCTAAACTACCAAGGGGTAGATAGTGGCAAGTTTGGGGTCATCCACAGAGATGCTAGGAATTTAAAGGTTAACTACGCATAGCTGCAATCGGGTTGTCAATTCGATCACATATCAGGAATAGCTTATGTCGCAAAACAAGGTTGTTGGAGGGGGGGGGGTGTTTATCTAACAACTACGATCATGCAAGGACAAGATTGTAAGCTATATAAAACTAGTACTTGGGGATATTTGTGTTATATGATTGGTAGTAAATTTCCAACCTAGATTCAATCAAGTACAAGACATATAAACCTATCCTAATACTTATGTCAAATAGTGTGATCGATGGTCAACACTTCCCCCCTGTTTGTCACACAAGGGTGCTCTCATTTTTTTTCCATCGATACCGCCTCCGTAATTAGGGAAGTGCAACAACGGCCCTGCCTGTTGTGCAGTTCTATTCATTCCCCGTAATATTACATCCCGGGAAATCCACTATGAATGCTTCTCCCTAGGCCTATAGAGGCAAAGGGATTGGCACCTTATGGTGACTTTAGGGTTGCAACGACATAGGTCGAATTATGCCAACCCTAGTTTCTAGTATACTATATCTATCCGTAACCTATCTGGCTCTAGTCCAGCTCAAACTAGTGTACGGTAATTTGAACGGTGACTAGGTGACCCACATGCATACGTCCACATGGTCCCTATTAATATTGTGCCAACATGAAAGCAAACTAAGGTGTATGCCAACATAGAAGTATTAATCATGCAATTAACAAGAATGTAAGGCACAAATGAACATAATAATCATAAGCATAAAAGGATAGGGAGATCTTAGAATCTCACAAAATAACTACCAAGTCATGAATATAAATATAAATCCCTAAGATAAATCATTACTCCCTAAGCATTGAACCCAAACATTTCATTGGACTGAATGCCCAAGAAGAATTAAACTAAGAGAGAAGGGTTAGCTCTTTTCTCTCTCTCTCTCTACCTACTCTTAGGCAAAACTAGGAGAATAAAAACTAAGACCATTTAAACTTAAACCCTAGCAGACATAGGCTCATATATACTCCCTCATTCCCACTTCATATTGCTTAATTTGACTTTTGGAAGTCAACTGCATCAATGTTTAAATATCAATATCTTTATTTATATGTGTAAAAAAAATCTTTTAAAAAATATTATCTTAAGAATATATGTTACGTTGAATCCAAAAACATGTAACGTGATAATTATTTTACATATACAATAATATAATTTAATGGTTGAAGTTTGATAAGTTTGAATTACAAAAATAAACTAAGCAATATGAAGTGGGACAGGGGGTATAGTAGTAGGAATTTGGGCCCTAAAAGGGTACCTAAACCCTAGTAGTTGCCAAGCACGGGTCTTGCTATAGCACATGGCTCGTATGGCTTGGCCTGACATGATCCGTGTAATTGCACACAGGCTGCCGATTGGGCATAGCTCTCGACCTTTCTAAGTGCGTGGTCACGTCATTCTTCACGGGCCGATGGCTGAGGTTACTTCCTGAGAATTTGAATGACATAGGTCGTGTAGTTCTTCACGGGCCATCGGCTGGAAGCTTGATTTCCACTTCTAAATGGCGCAGACCATGTAAAACATTGCAGGCTGCCACCTGGGAGTCTATTTCTAGGCAATTGATGGCGCAGGTGTGCAAAATCTTTGTGACTGGTACCACCCTCCTTGGCTGGCACAGCTCGTGTAATATTACATAGCCATGCTAGTTCGTCCTTTGTCAAATTTTGACTCCTTTCTCCTCTTGGCTTGGTTCACGTTCTGAATCGTGGCCTTCTGTCTACTACCATTCTTGCGAATGACCTTCTACTATCTACTACCACCCTTGCGGATGACCTTCTATAATCTACGTTGAAGTGCTCAGGAGCAACCTACCAATAAGGTCACAAAAATGGAATCTAGGTTCTTGTGAGGACATAGTGTCCATTAGGTCTAATAAGTTACAAAACTAAGGATTTAGACAAGAAAACCAACAATGGCTATTTAAACCCCTTGTAATGTAAACCCGACTAAACCTAGCAATTAACTAACCAAAACATGATAACGAACGTGCTAAATGCACGGGTTAACGCATACTTTTGGTGTAGATTAATATGCTAAAGGCCCGAGTAAGGCTGCTAATGTTCCGATTTAGAACCAATTGAAGGCATAAGCTTGCCTACACAGATTCCGAACTTGGAACCTATTAAATGTTGCTATACCAAGTTTTTAAAGGAGATTCATTACCGCCCTTGATTGCACAATTTAAAGGTGGTTCTAAAAAAAAATTTAGACCCGAGGCGTTTTTCAAATGTTTGCAGATATAACTGTTGGAACCCAACATGTCAAATGGTGGGGTTGCTTTGAGAACTTGTGCAGTGTTAATTTTGGACTTGTGAAGAATATTCCCACTGCGTCAAATATATAAGGGCCTTATTTGGGGTAAAAAGGAGTTGGATAAAATATTCCTGGGAAAGGAGGGTGACAACGGTCATCCGTTTCCACTGATAAAGCATATGTAGAACTTGAACTAGCCTCTTAGGCTCGAATCCCTTTGCTTAGGCCTAGTGGATTACAACAATGATCATCTACCTTTGATGAAGCTATAGTAGGGGGTAATTCGGGCAAAGCTCTATAGATAGACAGGAAACCTGATGCGCAGCCTAATCGCAACGAGTAAGTCCATAACAATTCTTTAAATTTTATAGGGATAATGTACTTGTTAAATATGGTTTAAATGAATCATGAATGTTTTGGATAAGTACAATAGTCGTCATTATCAAAGTGGGTTTTGATGGGGCTATATTTCTTCTTCGTGCATAATTGTAACATAATCTTCTAAATGTTTTAAGAAGGTAATCAGTTGATTGAGGTTGTCATGCATAGAGGTTTCTTGTGAACATGTTGACACTATGCTCATTGATGAGACTTCCTCAACATTTTTTTTCTAGCGGAATGTTAGACTTGTCCGAAAGTGGATTAAGATGTGTATCCATGGTCGCCCTTTGTGATGAGACATAAAATACATGTATTTTTTTTTGAAGCATTTAACATCTCTTTTGTTATCTTTTTGTTGGAAGATTCCTAGATTTAGGTGGTTTTACATCATAAAGAGTTTAGATAACCATTTTAATTTTTCGTAGCTAAATCCTTCATTTTGTAATCTATTCTGAGTGTAATCGATTTTTGGTCCTTATGAGCATCTAGATTTCTTTTTGTGAGCTTAATTCATAGATTGTTCTTAAGCATTTCAGAGTATTTTAGTGAAGGCCATTTGAAAGAATGGTAGAAGATTGAAGTCCACGAGTCAAAACGTGGTAGAAGATAGAATGGTCGAAGAAGGAAGACAAAGAAGCTGATTAATTGTGATCCAAAAGGTTGAAATGAGTTCTGGGATTGATCCGAGAAGAAATTTCCTCCAAAGATAGTACCATTGGATTCATCTTCCTGAGCGATTTAAAATGGACTACAGGAACTCTCAAAACTGATCAATGGTTCACCCGTGGGAAGTAAAACAGGAAGACGCGAATTGCAGCTCACCCGCGCGGATAATCATCTGCCCCCAGCGGATGAGCGAGCCAAGATTAGAACATTGGATTGAGACCTCCACCGCCCGGGCAAGCCCATTTCCGCCCGGGCGAGATCCCATTTCGCTTTTTCCTTTTCCTTTTCTTTTCCTCTCTCTTGTACTTTAAAAGGCATTTTTGGCCACCCACTTCTCATATTTCATCTTGGCCGACCTCCCCTTCCTGAGAACCCTATTTTTCCATGTCTTCTTCATCATTTCCATATTTATTTTTTATGATCATGCTTAATATTTTTAGGAAAATTTTTATTAGCTAAATTATCACTTGGGAGAAATTGATTGAAGCTTCCAAACTCATGTAAGCTTCCAAACTCATGTAATGAGATTCTCTATTTTACTCTATCATAAACATTTATTGCTTAATTTTTATTGTTCCATTAATGTTTATGTTTACTTCATTTATACTATGGGTTGTTTGAGAATATGAAGTGTTTGTATGATTAATTGCTAGGGTTTTAGGAAAGTGTACGATTTCTTCTCACTCTTTGGTATGAAAATCCAAGAACATGAAATTAGAACTTATTGTTGGATAAATTATGTCAATCTTGCTATATGAGTATGTTAATGTGGTTTTTATCATATTTATCCTAAGGTAGCACTAGAAGGTTGAATCTTGAATGTTTATTGTTCTAGGTAAAGCCTGATAAATGCTTTGTTTGGTTAAATGGCTAAGCATTTCGTAGAATGCTTGTAGTTGTTATCAAATATATGGTTCTTTGTGTATAATACCATTGATGAAATACTTTTATGCGTTGTTTGTCTAAAGTGATCATTAATGAGGTTTCACAATTAGTCTTTAATCTCTTTTGTGAATTACTCTTAAGAAGAAAGTTCTTCTTAAGAGTAATTCACAAAAGCGATTAATGTGAATGAAGTGATAGCATTCACCATAGGCAATTAATGTGAATTAATGAGTGATTGTTTTTTTTAATGTATAAGAGGTTTGGAAGTGAGAATCAATTGAAATTGCCCCCAATGTTTTGTCATTGTTGATTTCATCATCTTTTAGTAGTTTGTTGCATGATTAGCATAATTACCTCTGATTACTAATTATATTGTCTTTATTTTCATAACTTATGAAAACCAACAAACCCCCCTCCTTCCCGTACTTGCTTATATATATATTTAGGCTTATATCCACCTTATATGCATAAACCCTTAGGAAAATCCCTCTTATTCGTGGACAACCCTGATTTGCCACTATCTACTTATTTGTATTTAGGAAGCACTTTTGGGCTATAAATTGTAACTTTGAGAGGTACGGTGATGACCCCCCACTCTTCGGTGATTATTGATCCACCGTAGGGTTGTGTCTTAGGGGTAGATGTTTCTAGTGGGTTTTGGAATTTGAAATGCCTGGGGACTCTGTCTAAGTGTGTATTTTGTTGTTCAGGTGGGTTTCACCAGTGAAATGCCGCTCACTGCTCCTCGATGCGGGGGAGCATTCTCTAAGCCTGGCGTGGATGTGACCCTCGTTGAAGTAATTCAATATTGTCTTCACGATCTGATTGAGGTTCCAAGGTATGTCGCGTCTTTCTACTTATCCCCACATAGATAAATGTGGATATCCAACGGGGGTGATTGTGTGGGGATGGTTGTTTTAGTGTAAGGAATTGGCTCAATTTTGGAAAAAGGAGGAAGAGATGTATGAAGCGTAGAGTTGTGATTTGGTGCGTTCAAAATCCTTTTGCCATTCTACTTGTCTCAATGAATTTGATGCGTTCATATTGCTTGTACGCCGTGCACAGATAGTTCCCAATCTCGTCTACCGAGACATTCTAGTCTGGGCAAGTGTCTATGTGTTGCAAATGGGGTTTGAGAAAAAAACCATCTGCCCCTGGTGTTTCGCATTTGGCGTTTTTGCATCCTCGCATATTAGGTTGCCACTGTGACAACCAATTTATTCTCCCCCACCCGACCCTCAATTTTCTCATTTAATGTTTTTTAAACCCAAACCTAACTCTGGAAGTTTATAAGGTATAAGTAACGATTATATTTTTACAAATTGTTGGTAGTGAGTTTGTGAATTATCTTTCACGTATATTATTTTATGATTTTCTCTTATTATTTTGTAAATAAAAGTGATGTATTTTTGGAATCAATGAGGGATTTATATTTAAGAATGTGTATCGTAAAGATAATATTTCTAATGTAGGGTCGTTGCGGGTGGTGGGTGGTGACAACGGTAAGAGGTTCTGGCAAGTGGTGGGTGGTAGTAGTGACCGAAGGGTTTTTGAATGAAGGCAACCAGGACTTTATTTTGGTTGACATTTTAGATTACTTTTTCTCCCTTAACTGTTTTTGTTGGGATAAAGGAAGTATTATAGCTTTTGTTTGGATCAATGCACAAATTACTAACACTCTATGAATGATATATAAATGAATTTTTATATTTGTAAAATTTCAAATAAATACTTCTGTTAAAGTTTTATTCATTTTGTTTTACATCTTATCATTTAAATTTATTAATATAAATCTCAAATAGTTGTAATTCACCACATAAATTTACATTTAAAAAAATTAGCAACAGATTTTTTTATAAATCATTGAAGAGCAAAAACTTACAATGTTCCAACTATCACTCTATGTTTATACAAAAACTCATTTCTGTTCTCCCATAGAACTTCTATTTTCTATCCCTGACTTATCACATGTGTTTCCCTCCATTCATGCTCTGCCTTAATATGATTTGCTAGTGTTTCCGGTTTTAATTCTTTCCCCTTGAACCGTCTGTTGTTTCTATCCATCTAAATGCAATATAAACCTTTTGTAGCAGCAAAGACTTTCTGCAGTTTCTTCTCCTTGATAGCATCAGCAACAGCTGCTTCAAATTTCTAATGTTCTTCGCTTCTGGTAAGTGCAACATCTCAAGCAAAAATTTCCCATATCTACATACTGTGAATAAGTGTTTTATGGATTCTTTCTGATCACATAATCTGCACTCCAATTTCCCTTTCAAAATCCCGAAGTCATTCAGCCTATCTTTGGTTGCAAGCTTCCCATTTAACAACATCCTTACGAATAACATGTGTTTTGGTAAGACTTTTTTGTGTCAAACCACACTGCTTTTGTACCCGTCTTCTTTCACCCCCTTCATTTTGTCATATATTACTCCAGTTAAAAGTTTACCATATCTTTTTGTACAATCCTTCAACACAGGCATCAACTTTTTCTATAACTTCATCAAAGTTTTTCATGGCCAACTGTGTGTGTATGAATACTTACTATCGTCCAGGTTTTCACCTTTGAGACAGTATTCTTTAACCCATTTTACCCAAAAAATATCTTTTTTCTGACTAACATCCCATAAGTGCTTACACAAGGCTGCTTTGTTCTAAATTCCTGATTCTCTGATCCCCATTCCTCCTCGTTTTTTACTTTTACATAAAGAATACCATGCAGCAACTGTGAAACCTCTCTTTCCTTCCTCCATTCCCCGTAGATAACAAGAGAAAATTTGAGTTATTCGTTTGTTCACACTTTCTGGAATACTCAATACACTTCCCCAGTAACCAGTTATACTCATCAAAACACTGCTGATTAACTCCATCTTGGCAGCATAAGACATGTTTTTTGTTGCCCAAATCTGCGCTTTTTCTTGATTTTCTTCACAAGTGTTTCACAATATTCTTTGATCGATTTAATTGTAGAGAGTGGCGGCCCTAAATAATTCATGGGGAAATATCCTTTAGCCATTTTAAAAACTGATGCCAGTACCACTTTTTCAGCTTCATTCATTTTGGAGAATAAAACCCTCGACTTCTTCTCATTGGTTGCTAACCCTGATGTTTCCCTGAACCTTTCCAGAACATCATTTACTCCATTCAGTGATTTTATTTTTGCACCACAAATAAGCAATAGATCATCTGCAAACGATAGCGTGTGAACCCTTACTTTCTTACAGTTCCGATGGAAATCAATATTCCCTTTCTATATCTCTATTTTTTCCAGTCGAGTAAAGTACACCATGCATAACACAAACAGTAATGGAGATATTGGATTGCCTTGTCCGACCCCTATCTTCGCTTCAAAAAAAATCCGTGAAACCCCCATTATATGATAGGCATAATTTAAAACTCATTCAACTGTTTTTAAACCATTCTAGTAAGATCTCTGGAAATTTTAGCTCTTTGTACCAGAAAGTCATGAAGCTACGACTGATACTATTAAATGTCTTGCTGATGTCCATTTATTCCACATAACTCGGTATCATTGTCTCCACATTATACCTGTTCAGAAGCTCCCGCACCAATAGCATATTGTGTGCTATGTATCTCCCCTAGCCCTAACAAATGCACTTTGGTTGTCACTTATAAGATCAGGAAACACTTCTCCTATCCTTGCACTCAGAATTTTAGTGATAACTTTATATAAAACCGAACAACCCGCAATAGGCCAAAAATCAACCGGTACCTGTGGTTGACCAGTCTTAAGAATAAAAGTTATTAATGCGTTTCTGAAAACTCCTGGAATTTTCTTCTCCTTAAAGAACCCCCGTACCGCCTTGATTACATCTTCACCATTTGTACTCCAAGATTCTCTGAAGAAGTAACTTGAATACCCATCATTTCCAGAACTTTTTGCAGCATTTATCCCTTTTAAAGCTTTATGAATTTCTTCACTACTTGCTGCTTTGATCAGTCTTGCTTTCTGCTCAGGTTTAGAACTTTCCCAAACTGTAACATTTTTTCATCTATCTTAACTTCCTACTCTTTAATCCCCAACTGGTTATTGAAATGATTTACCGAACCCTCTCCAATATTTTTTTGATCAACCTCCAATCTCCCTTCTATCTTCAATGCAACTATTCTTTTTTTGATAATGTCATCTTTTTAAAGAGTCATAAAACAATTTTGTGGGTCTATCACCTTCCAGTTTCCAATTAATCTTAACCTTCCAGTTGGCCTCTTTGATACTTTCAGCTTCAAATCCAACAATCTGTTCTTGTTTTTGGAGCTCCCTCAAAAACTGAAGTTTCTCCTGAGCCTTTTCTAAGCATTCATGTACCATTTCTGCTTTTTACTGATTTCAGAGAATTCTGTCCTATTTAATGCTCTCAAAGGTTTTCTAACCTCTTTAAGGCTTTAGCCACATCTCCCATATTCTGTACATCACTCCATCTCCAGACCTGTTCAACAATCACTTTAAAAGCTTTGGATTTTACCCACATATTGAAAATTTTGAATGGTTTTTACCTCCTTTCCCATTTCTGATTGAATCTTATCAATAATGGCAGATGATCGAAATCAGTTCATTTTTAATTTCACAAACTATTTTTTTACCTCTGTCATTCTTGCTCATCACCCTTTCCTCATCTTCTATCCGGTTGTCTATGTGTAAAATGAGCCCACAGTTCTTATATCTTCCAGTACCAGTTCATCCACCACTTCTTTTAATTCCTCCATTTCTATTCTTCCACCCGACTTCCTCCAATTTTGTCCACTGGATGTAAAGGTGAGTTGAAATAACCTATTACAATCCATGGTTTGTTCCTCATGCTCAAGCTCTTCAAGAAACCCTACAGATTTTCTCTCACTTTTGTTGTATTAAAACCATGCAACATTTTGCAATAAAAATTCTTCATAACAGACTTCCTGCTACAAACCATGTCTACCCACTGATAATTCATACTCAGAATGCTTATATCATAGCAATTTGTTGTCCATGTTACCCATATTCTACCCCTTTTATCACCATCACTATTTGTAATAATATTCCATCCAAGCCCTATCTATCTCCATATTTCCCCTTCTTTTTCTTTTATTTTTGTTTCTAGAGGCCCTAGCAAACTAGTTTGATATTTCAGACATAATCTTCTTATCTCACTGTGCTTAGCTCGTTTGTTTTACCTCTTATATTCCAAGCTGTTATATTATTCATGATCAAGTGGTTTATCCTTTCTCATGAAACCTGTTCCAATTTCCATAATTCCACTCTTTCTATCATTTGACTTTCTGTTCCCTTTTTCTTCTTCATCAAATAATTCTAGCTCCTTCATTTCATCATTAGATATTTTATATAGATCCTCTTTCCCTTTGTTCTGAACATGTACATAAAATTGCATCTTTCCCTGTTACTTTTTTCCCATTTCCTCTTTCTTTATGCATTCATCCGTCTGATGACCAAACTTCTTACAACCAGAACATAACACAGGCTTCCATTCAAAAGTCATATTTTGTTACACAATCACCTTTCTTTCATCTATGAATAATATCTTCTTAGGAATTGTTTCACTAATTTTTACTTCGACTTGCACCTTAGCATAAACAAGTCTTTCTCTATCCAATGTTGCCCTATCCTAGCATAAAGCCCTACCCAGAGAGTTCACAATTTTAGTAATTGTCTTAGGTTTCCAGTATACAAGGGGTAAATCTGGGAGATGTATCCATGCTGGTACTGATTCTGGTTCATTGACATCCAAATCCTTATCTCAATTTTTAACAATCACATGCATCCCATCAAATATAATTAGATCCCTTTCCACAAATTCATCACATGTCATTTTCGACATCAGTTTAGCCATAAATATGTCACGGTTTAGCTGCAATACCTTTTCGATCTTCTTACCCATAATCTGAATAGGAATCATTCAAACACCTTGAATGGTGAATTGCATCCCATCGTCTTACACACCACACAGTTTTCCCACTGCTTTGCACCATCATCCACATCTTCGTTAGTAATTTCACCCAACTCGATCCCATCTATAGTTATGGATCGTATTTTCTTACTTCATTCTGATTCCAAACAACAATACCCACTCATATTCTTCTTCAACTTCCACCCTTTCTTCCCAGGATAGTCTCTTCCCATCAATTCTTCCATCATCTTTCAATTTGGGGGCTAGGGTTGTCGGGTTTGAGCTCCCACCTTCTGACCCATCTTTCTTTTCTGCATTAATTGCCATCTTCGCCACTGATTTCATCACTTCCTTCTTCTTTGCCTCCACCATTTTCCTCCTTTCTTCCACATCCCGTGTTTCTTCTTCAACCATTTTTTGTTTTCCATTTTCTTTGATTTCCTCCCTCGCTAGTTGTGTGGTAAGCTTCTTCCTCCCCCTCTTATTTCCTGACTTGCCCATGGTGGCGTCTTGTGAACACCAGTGATCAGGATCTGAGCTGAGAAGAAATACACATATTGATGGTGTAATCGCCCGTACTAACTCTAAATTTTTTAATATTTAAATTTACATAATATTACTAAATTAACACAATAATTTATATTTTAACTCATATATCAATTATGACTTAGTTTTAAACACTAATATTACATTATGATGTATTCGTAAAAACATTTTAAATTTCATTTCCATATTAATCATATAAATTTATCGTATATTCACTTCAACAATGTTAAAGTCTTCGATTATTATAGTTCGGTCAATATATTTAATTTTTAAAAAATAACAAATATAAAATAAATTTAACCTACCTTTTCTACGCGTTAAACACGTCGCAATTCAATCTGCGACTATGCAAGCCCTACGCAACATGGGCCGACTATAATTTTTAAAGCACGGCACGAAACATGGACCATGTGCTTGATCAGATACAAAGGCACGACACGATCACAGTACGCCAACTGTAACGTACTTGACCGATCATCCATATAGTTTTGCCAATGAAGAACCTTAATCAATTACCATAGCTGCACAACCAATGAATCAAACAGACATCATAAACCAATGCAATTTGGAATTTAATCATAACTACCAACTATACTGTCAGTAATGCTGGGTAATACTCATCAAGAAATTAGTTGTGCAAGCTTATCACTCTACTTCATTTAATTATTATTATCCAAATGTGGCTTATAATTGACGTATACTGTAGGTAGAACCTGTCAAACCAACATCATCATAACATGTAGTTTTATCCTTCTAGTCTCTTTTAGAGAAGTACAATAAAGTTTATTTGAACAACATGCAACCCAAGTGCACAACTCAGATCTGCTTCTTGTGATCCATGAATTTGGAGATCCTTCCCAAGCAGTTATCTTTAGGCCTTACATGAGGTAGGTATTTTATAAATATGTAATGTACAATGTAGAACGTAGAATGTGATATATATTTAGTTGCTCCTCTCTTTGATAAAAAATTTAAATGAAGAAAACAACCTGACTAACCCCCAATATTGACGTCTTTGGTTGCCTCTCGAAATACCATTGACGAGAATGTAACCAGGCGGAGTGTTTCATCGATCCCCTACAATATATTTTTTGCACCTGGATGTTCCTCTCTTCGCATCATTCGCCGACTGACTACGGATTGAAGGATTACTACAAGCCTTTTGCGAGCCTGATATACAATCATAAATGGGAAATTTAAAACTTAGAATTCTTTTATGTAAATGGGAAATTATAAATATAAATGGGAAATTTTAAACTTAGAATTCTTTTATGTAGACTGAACTCTTTTTATGAGATTGCAGCTGGTAGAATGTTTTCAAATGAATAATGTAGCATTTTAATCTCAATATTAGCATGCTTAATTGATCTTATCAAACACCCTTATCAGACAGCCATGTGATCTGTTATTAAGGAATAATAATATTACTTGTAATTATAATTAGATTAGAATTTCTTTTATAGTCTGGTATAGGTCTTTTGCACAAGTATATAATGTACCCCAGAGCATGAATACAAACACACAATTATTACCCCGTAAATTCTTCATGGTATCAGAGCCTAAAATTCTAAAACCCTGAATAAATTTTCCGTTGCCTAGTCGGAGCCACGGCCGCCGATCAACAGTCGGGCGTCACCACACGCACCGCCGCCAATCGCTGGCCTTCTCTTTCTATTTCCCGTCTGCCGCCTCGCCGTTACCTTCTCTAGGTGGCCGTGATCTGCTGCTGTCCTCCAGATCCGATTCCAAGTCACCACTGTCGTACTCTCCGTCCGCGCATTTTACTTCACGCGCCGCCAGTCCTCACCTCAGCTGATCTTCGTCTATACTCCATCGATCATCGCACCACTGCTTTGGTGTCGTGATTGTCCTCTGCCAGTTTATCGTCCCTGTGTCGATCTCCATGCACCAACACCGTGCCACACGCACCGTTGCCTTTGACCCGCGTCACCGTGTTCGAACTCTCCGTTGGCCGGTCCGCTATTCTCGTTGATCCGCAACAATGTCTGCTTCTAGTTCTGGTTCCGATGCTGCTGAACAAACCTGCATTGCTGCTGAAGTCGAGGCTAATAAACTACAAACCCTCAATGCCAGCGATGTCATTGCAGCTTTACTCAAACAGTTGCAATTGCAATCTGGCACTAGGGGTTCTGTTCTTACCGGTCGTTCTATGCATGACCTTTACTTCCTTAGTACTTCTAACGGCCCGGGTTTGTCAATCTGTCTCGTCATACTTAAAGGAGAGGAGACTTACCTGGAATGGTCTAATGCTATATACAGTTCTATGCTTGCTAAGAAGAATAGTGGTTTCATTAATGGAACCATTACTAAACCTCCAGACAATCATCCTGATGCGGTTGAATGGCCAGGAATTAATGCAACCATGGTCTGTTGGGTTTTGCAGACCTTAAATCCACCATTGCGTTTTCTACTAGTTATTATCCTACAGTGAAGGAACTGTGAGATGATTTAAAGGTGCGTTTTACCCTTGGGAATGGTCTGAAAATTCTGCATATTCGTGAAGATATTTAGAACTGTCGGCAGAATGGTCAGACTGTTGCCATTTATTTTGGAAAAATGAAGGAAGTTGTTTGGTGATTACAACGCACTACGACCTCCTTTAGTTTGCACCTGTGATGCTTGTAAACCTCTGTGTACTTGCAACCATGCTGCCGGCGCCTTCCTAAAATGTGAGAAAAATATGATCTACCAGTTTCTCATGGTTCTTGACGAAGGCTATCATACCTTGGTATCCAACATCATGACCACATATCCACTTCCACCAGTCATGTGTATATACGCTCTTATTGCTCAGGAGTATAATCACAGAGTCGTTGTTCATTCTTGCGAGCCTTCAACTAACTCAATGGCGTATGCTACATGACGTCCACCACCTTCGGGTTCTTCGCCAGCTGTTCTCAATTCAGCTGATCCCAAGAATCTGGTATGTTCGCATTGTCATAGCAAGGGACATGATAAAGATACTTGTTTCAAGCTCACTGGAGTATCAGATTGGTTTAGAGAATTGAACCCAGGAATAAGAAACCGGTGCCGATCCAGCTACCCGAAGCCTCCATTCCCAGCGGACCAGCCGCCGGTGGCCAACCGGCGCTACCACCATTTGCCGGCGCTGCCGTGTCTTCTCCAGGACATGCTACCGCAGCTTCCCGGACTGTACCTGCCCGTTCTGACTTTGGCCCTGCTCTGTCTGAAAACTAATGGAGTACAACCTTACATTTATTTAATCAGTTTAATGCTATGTCTGACCAAGGGTCACGTAAGTCTACTTTACCATGAATACTTGATACGGGAGCCTCATATCATATGACCAGTGACAAGGGATCTCTTTTTGATATTTCTACTATTGTGCATTCCGTACATGTTGTGTTGTCTGATAGTTCTGTGTTGTCTACAAACCAATATGTTTCTATTCGTTTTGGGGATGTTACTCTTACTCATGTGCTCCATATACCCTCTCTGCATTGCCATTTATTATCATGTTCTAGATTGTTATCTGCATTAAAATGTCTAGCTTTGTTTACTGA
>JAULKM010012601.1:0-14683 GCA_032355605.1 Rubia tinctorum
CTATCTACTTTCTAGTAGTATAGCCGCAATTAGGGCATATAAATACTATTTTTGAGAGGCACGACGACGGCCTCCCATCGTACAACACCATTTTTTAGGACTGTTCAAATGCTAGAGTAACAAAGGATTCAATCAAAGGGTGGTACTCCGGAGATTTTCTAAGATCTCTACCTATAAATTCAATTCGATCCATAACAAACTACCTACATTGAAATATCATTTTCAACTCATTATCTAATTCAAAAGAGATCACCACATCATTCAAGTTCAACAATTTATACTCTATCATCAAAATCAATATCATTATTTACCAACAAACAAACCCTACACCACACATTACAAATAAAATCAATATTTTATTTGTTACACCAATAAACATTTAAAAAAGAATGCCTTAGGTCTTCAAGAAGTCCAATGTTCATCTCATTCTAACCTAAGCCTTCCCATTTTTTTAAAACTAACAAATGAGGGCATCACCTCCTCCGCAATTAATTTTGACCATTTTTTAAGGGTATGATTTTGGAACTCATACTTACAAACACAACACCCGATATATTTCAATTCTGATTGAGTAACAGTCTCCGAAAGGAGGCTTGATAGATGAACATGGATCCAATTAGTGTTCCTCTGGCGGAAGAGTGACCGGCACCATGTTTTGATCCAGTCCACTCTCTTCCAAGCTCAAAACTACACCCGGACCTATGTTCCAAATTCAATACCATACAACAACAAAGACGGTTTGACAGAACCACTTTTTAATGGGAAAAAATAAAGGCAGTTCGATGAATAACCGCCTATATAATTTGTTCATCAATGGAGGTTTCTTAAAAGCATCTTCAATCACAACATGCCCACATTCAATTATGCGAAGGGCCCAATTTACAAGTGTTCCGATTTGTAACCCTTCCAGAAAGGCGGTTCCTCATTTTTTTGGGAGATCCAACTTTAATCACTGACTTTAATCAAAGATTCTACACTAGTGCTCTCCAAACTCAAGATATAGAACCATACTAGGAAAACATATTACATATTGTGATGGTAAAAGAGCATTCAAGAATAATGCCTTTTCTCTTCTTTTTTTTAAAACCCAAATTATCAAACTCAAATGCTATTCGAATTATTCCAATGAATATTGAAAATTGCAAGTGATCTTCAACACCTTTGCTTGTGTTTTCTCTTACTCACTGAGAAGAGAGTTGTATTCAGTAAACTTCACAGCCTTCTTGGTTCTCTTTGAAGCCATGGCATATTTACCAACCTTAAATAGTGAATAGCGCTCTTCCTTCTTCTGCCCAGCTGCTTCAATCTTCTCTCCAGTGGTCATATCCCACGATTCCTTAAACTTTGAAGACCTGTGTAAATAAGAGCAAGTTAACCAAATGCTAATGTCTCTCTACCTATTGTGAGTACTAGCTTAAACCATCCACATTCTTAATTTAATGTGCCTTAGTCATGTATACAATTAATGTTTAGCTTTTACTTTTAAGGTACATATATTACATTACGAATCAAAAGGACAAGAGTTGGGTAAGATATTTGTGCCTCGTGATAACCCAAGAAAGGATCGACTACATCCATAAGAGTCTTGGATGGATAGATGAAAAATTGTTCTTCGCACAATACATTGAGCGGTGATGGTTATTAATCATTTCAATTAAAGAACTACTTTTTATTCGTTATCCATTTTTTTATATCTCCTCCAGTGACCATTGGAGATTAATTTTTACTGTACCGGAAAAGAATCATGTTTTTTGGATGGATCCACTGCACTTCCAACCATCGAAGACGTTTGTCAAAAAATTTGGTGTGTCGATCAATGATCTAGTCGATTCAAGTGATATGAGATTAGACATTGTCGAGATTAAGGTGTGGTTTTCTTCCAAAGTAGACCTTTAATTTTTATTCATAATTTTCAGGATTTTTTACTACTTATATTTACCTTGAATTAGTACAAGAAACAAGCATAAACTTGGGAGTGCAGCTACTAAGTAATGCTATAAGCTACCTAGTGCGTTCGACAAGTATGAGTGGATTACATTGATATCGACAAAGTGAGTTTTGAGTTGTTATTGTTGCCCCTTTAAAATTTATTTGTCATACTAATTGTCATCATGGGCGTACCACAAGCCGTATTTGCAAGATGATATCAACGTCGCAAGAAGTTGCTTGGTTAGGTATTTATTGAACTCCCGAATGTTATCTATAGGAAATCCACTAGTGGAAAATAATTGTGTGGAATAAAATGTGTAGTGTGATTAACATGAAATGTGTGGAATATAATTTTCTAGATTTCTATTCATATCTATAGATTATTGCTTTATTAGCACAATCTATAGATTTTTGCTAGTTAAAATGATTATTTCATGTATTTTTTGGAATAGAATTTCCTAGATTACTAATCATATCTATAGATTGATGCTTTGCAAGTGTAGCCTATAGATTTTTGTTTGAATCGGAAAAGTTATATGAGTCTTTTGTTAGGCCGGTTTATATGTGGAAATCAAAAATTTTTACATCTTTGTCCAAACAAGTTCCGAATCTGGAACTATTTTCCTAGCCTCTTGTACTCTACATTCGAAAGATACGAAAATATTGTTCCAAACTCGGAACTCATTTCCCAAAAAAGTAATTTACGCGTCAAAAACCAGTGGAGGAACATATTACAAATGCCAGAACACATGCTACGTGGCCGGAACTTATCCGCGGTTTCGATTCCGGAACTTCCTAACAACCATCGACGATCATTGATATGTTCCGAACTCGAAACTCAAGGAAGTCGGTTCCTATGCAATAGTCAAAGGTGGAAAAGAACCGTTTTCGTTGGACCATTTTAAAGTCAGTTCCATGAACTGACTTTGATCGGTGATGATCAAAGTTGGGAACAAAGAATTTACCTTCAAAGTGACTTCTTTGACCTGATAAAACAACCCACTTCAATTCTTACATTTGTGACTTTCCATTTGTTTTAGGTATTGTACTTTTTCCCCCACAGATTTAATTAATTCCATGTTCATCGGATGCAAGTTTTAGACCGCCTTCTTAAACAGTTTGAATTACTCCTACTTCACCATTATTAACATAGCCGTTAGGGGAGGAAATCTAATTAATGGAAAAAATGTAAAATGAGTGATTGAATTTAATCTAAAATTTATTAAAATTAAACTACATAAAAATGAAACTTATTGCAGAGCACGATCATCGCGTAAGTTATTATCAACTTCGGTGATCTTTGACCCAACTGGAGGCTGCATCACAAGTCCAGACGTAACGATAGGCGTGATCCTGAGCTCCATGACAGTTCCAATATTCGAGGATAGAATGACACGCATCCAGTAGAACGGATCAACACCCGTGGTAGAGTGTGTGTCATACAATAACAACCGACTAAAAATAAAAATATATAAAAAAAGTGAGACCACGGTTTAAATGACCTTCTTTCTGAATGATACTTCCTTATCCGTACTATGAACCTCCGATAGGAAGAGAGAAACGATCTAACCTGGTGAAGCAGCCATAATCTTCTACTTATTTTAATCTCACAAACTATTCACCTCAGCCTACAATGTATAGCAATGTTAGACAACTAATAGAATGATTTGCCGTAATCAAATGTTGTATTACTGACAAGAATAAATAAACTACAATAAGGAAAGCTAGTACAACTAGAACTCTAGTTTAGTCATAAAGATAAGACCAAATCTAATCAGAAACCTGATTGATTCTACTCAAGCGAAGCGTCGGATGCTCAAGGACGCAAAGCTTGGTCCTGAAAAACTCGAACAACGGACGAGAAAGTCCTTTGGTGAAGATGTCTGCAATCTGAAGAGAAGTGAAAATATGAGCCACACGAAGCTTCCCAGAGGCTACTAACTCCCGAACAAAGTGATAGTCAATATCGATATGCTTCGTCCGCTTGTGAGCAACTGGATTCTAAGCTAAGAAAATAGCACTGCTGTTATCACACAATAACAGTGGGGAATCAGACAGCGGAAGACGAAGATCACGAAGCAAAGGAGTCAACCAAACAAACTTCAAAGCGGCATTAGAAAGAGAGCTATATTCGGACTCTGTGCTGGAACGCGAAACTGTAGGTTGTTTCTTGGCACTCCATGAAATAAGATTCCCACTAAGGAAAATAGCACACCCGTAAGTGGAACGGCGAGTCTCAAGACAACACTCCCAATCAACATCAGAATATCCAAGAACCTCGGGGGTACTAGGTGAACAAAAAGAGAGCCACAAATGTAATGTTCCTCGAACATGCCGAAGAATCCAAGTGACTACAGTATAATGATCGTCACGAGGATCCTGGAGAAGCTGACTGAAAGTATTGACTGAAAAAGATAGATCAGGGCGAGTGATAGTCAAATACTGCAGAGCACCTACCAGCGAATGGTATGGAGTGGGATTCCGAATCGAAGAACTCTTCGAACTATGAAGTTGCTATCCAGGTACAAACGGGGTAGAGACGGGCACAACATCCGACATCCCAGCACGCGTAAGTATATCCCTTGCATACTTTGCTTGACCAAGAAGTAATCCTGAAGGTGTAGGCGACACTTAGAGACCAAGAAAGTAATGAAGAGCACCCAAGTCCTTGATAGAAAACTCTCCGTGGGTCCGATCAATAAACTGACGAAGAAGTGTTGAATCATTTCCAGTGAGAATGATGACGTCAACATAAACAAGTAGGTAAAGCAGTGATGAACCCCTCAAAAGAACAAACAAGGAAGTGTCAGCAGAGCTGCACTGAAATCCAAGCTACAACAGATAAGTGATGAACCGCTGAAACCAAGTTCGGGGCGCCTGCTTGAGACCATAAATCGCCTTTTGCAAGCGACAAACATACTCAGGATGAATTGGTTCCTTATAGCCAACAGGTTGTGCCATGTAGACTGGGGCATCAAGAACACCATTAAGAAAAGCATTCTTGACATCCAACTGATGAAGTGGCCAAGAACGCATCGTCGCAATGACTAGAACTGTCTGAACAGTGGAAGCTTTGACCACAGGGCTGAAAGTATGGTTAAAGTAAAAACCTGGAATCTGCGAGAATCCCTGGGCAACAAGACGAGCCTTATGGCAATCAACTGTACCATCTGGATGATACTTCAACTGATAAATCCATTTGGAGCCAACAATGTTGACATCTGATGGGCGTGGAACAAGATCCCAAGTATGTTGTTCTCGAAGAGCTGAAAACTCAGCATCCATAGCAGGCACCCATGCAGAATCTTTGAGAGTTGTATGGTAATCAGTGGGTTCCAAATGGGCCAAGAGAGCGGCAAGTAAACTATGCGCCACAATGTCTGAATAGTCGTGGCACAGAATGGCACCAGTAGCAGACCAGGTACTCATCGGATGTGTGCGCGCCCATGAAGGAGAAGCTGGAAGTGGCGAAAGCTCAAGGGAAGCCAGTGTACTGGTTGCGACCGCGAAGACCGTAGAAGATGGCGTCAGACTAGGCTGCAGATGAACCAGTCGTATAGACGGAACCGATGCAGCTGAATCAGAGTCTGAAGAACAAATAGTACATGGAGTAGGTGCCGATGGTGGAGAAACCGGTAGAGTAGCGGAGACAATGCCATCAAGAACTATAAAAGTTGAGACATCCAGTACTGATAAGGCTAAACCCATCACCGAAGAAGAAGCAAAGGGAAAATACATCTCATCAAATCTGGCATGGCGAGTGACATAAACCTTACTCGTAGAAGGGTCAAAACAACGAAAGCCCTTGTACTGAGAGCTATAGCCGAGAAAAACACAAGGAATACTCTGTTGAGCAAGCTTGTGGGCCGCAAAAGGACGCACAAAGGGATAAACCCAACACCCAAACGGATGAAATTTTGAGTAGTCAGGATGCCGACCATATAGCAAAGAGAAAGGAGAAGCCCCTTGCAGAACCGGCATAGGTAACTGGTTAATAGTGTAGACAGCAGTAGCAAAAGCACCATCCCAATGTGAAAGAGGCATATGCTAGTGAAACAGGAGGGTTAGGCCCATTTCTGCGACATGTCAGTGTTTGCGCTCAGATCGACCATTCTGTTCTGGTGTAGTTGGACACAAAAGCTGGTGGTGAATGCCCTTAGAAGAAAATTTGGAACGTAGGCGAGTGTTGGTAAACTCCGTGCCACTGTCACTCTGAAACACCTTAATTTTGAATGAAAACTGATTCTCGATGAAAGCTTCAAACTGTAAGTAAGTATTTAAAATATCTGACTTTCGACGAAGTGGAAATAACCAAGTGAATTGGGAGAAATCATTCATAAACAAGGAATAATAAGAGAAACCATTCAATGAAAAAAACTGGGGAATGACCCCACAAATCACAATGTATCAATTCAAGTACGTGCGCAACACGTTTATAATTTTCAACAAAAGCCAACCTTTGACCTTTCATCGTAGCACAAGGGGCGCATGTCTGAGGGCAACAAAGAGGAAAGCAAAAGTAAACCTGACTTCTGTAAGCTGGAAATCACTGCTGTCGGTACATGTCCAAGCCAAGCATGCCAAAGGTCGTAAGACACCCGTCCTTTATTCTGCTGCAAAAAGGAAACTATGGCTGAATCGCCTCTGTCCAAGACGTAAAGGCCACCCTCACTGTGGTTCCTGCCCACGACTGCCTTGGAAACTTTGTTCTGAATGATAAAGTTCCGATCATCAAAAGTAAAAAACATTTAAATCCCTGGTCAGCTTACAAATAGACAACAGATTCTTAGCAATCTCAGGAACAACCAGAACATCAGTCAAACATAAATTATAAGAAATATGAGAATCACCAACATGAGATATCAGAATAGCTGCACCATTACCAACAGAAATAAGAGAAGTACCAGAGTAAGGAATTACAATCTCCAGACAAGAAGCGGAAGACGCCATATGAGTAGGTCGCACCAGAATCAATGTAGCAGTCTGAAGTGCGAGTGGATGGCTCTATCTGCATGGACCGCTGAAAATTTTCAGTCAAGTGAGTCGAGTCTGTACGACGGGTCTGGGCTAATATCTTGTAATAAGTCCTAGCAAAATGACCGGACCGACCACACCATGTACAGTACGGCCGACCGCAGCTCAAGGTACCAACAGGACCAGAACCGGATAGATGAGGAGATCAGCCACCTTGGCGACCGCCAAAATGGCTACCTATGGCGGCACGTGAGTCGTACACGCTGCCCCCCCACACCGCCGCTTGTGCCAACGAGCTGTCGGTGGGGAGGGAAATCGCCGGCTGAAAATGCAACAGGCTCTGTTGCTGGTGTTGATTGATTTTGTAAATTCTTAAAAAATGCCTCATGATTTTTGGTCTGACTCAGAATATTAGCATATAATGGCATAGGGGAAGAATTTATCAAGGGGACAGAAAAATCCTTAAACTCATAACCAAGTTCAGTCAAAAACAAAATAATTTGATCATCATTTGATACAGGAGAGCCCATAAGAGATACTGTTCAAAAATATATTTAAACTTGGGATGAATTTCATGGAAAGTACAAGTCTTACCTAAACTATGAGCATCAGCACGGAGGTGGAGAATGGTCGAAGTACTGCTATTCTGAAATACTACCGCAATGCTATCCCAAATATCTTTAGCAGTTGAACAGTCAGGAATTTCAGCAAGAGCTTCAGGAGTGAGGGAGGAGAACAAAATACTGCACACTCTTTGATCATCATCAACCCATTGATCATACTCTGCTTTGGATTTGTCGTAGGCGGCAGAGGAATCATCCTTGGCAGCACCGGAGGGAGACGGTTCTACCTCAGCGTAGGAGAGGGAGGAGCTGGCCGGCGGTAGAGGAGGAAGGATCGGACATGGATTGGAACCATCAAGAAAACCATACAACTTCTGAGGCTTGAGAACATAGCCAATTTGGCGTTTCCAGAGAAGATAGTTGGAGGAGTTGAGTTTAATTTGCATCATATGGAGAAGAGTATTGTATGGTAATTTTTCATTGCCATGATGACTGGTGGCATCAAAAATATTGATCGAAGAGGGAGGGGGAAAAATTTGGCCAAAAAAATAGAAGAGGGAGGCGGCCGAAATTGATAGGGTTTAGAGGGTTGGATCAGAACACTGCTCTGATACCATGATATAATGATTTTCCATAATCAAATGTTGTATTACTGACAAGAATAAATAGACTACAATAAGGAAAGCTAGTACAACTAGAACTCTAGTCTAGTCATGAAGATAAGACCAAATCTAATCAGAAACCTGATTGATTCAAACAAAAACCATATTCATAATACTTAACATTCATCCCATCATCTCATCATCCCAGCACCAATGGTAAGGTTATCTTCATCATCAAAAGAAGTTTCATCATTATAGTCATTCTGTTGTGCAGTCTCCATTGCAGCATTATCATTTTCCAAATAATCAAGACGAAAAGGAAATGCATAACCCAGCATCCAAACTGAAAGAATGATTTCCCGTAATGATTATTATTGATCCAGAAGAGAATAAATAGAGATTAAAAAGCAAAAAGGTGGACTAGTCCTAATATAACTCTAGTCTAGTCAACAAGATAAAATCAAATTTAATCATCTAACTGATTTATTCTGACACCCCCCTCAAGCAAAGCGTCAGATACTCGCCGACGCACATCTTGGATCTGAAGAACTCGAACAGTGGACGATATAGCCCCTTTGTGAAGATGTCCGCTATCTAAAGAAAAGTGGGTATGTGCGCAACTCGAAGCTTGCCAGAGGCCACCAAATTCCGAACAAAGTAATAATCGATGTTGATGTGATTCGCCCTCTTATGAGCCACTAGATTCTGAGCCAAGAAGATAGTGCTATTGTTGTCACATAACAGCAATGGAGGGCCGGACAGAGGAACTCGAATATCACGAAGCAAGTGAGTGAGCCAAAAAACCTTTGAAGCAGTGTTGGCTAGAGCTCAGTACTCAAACTCAGTGCTGGAAAAAGAAGCAGTGGGTTGTTTGTTGGCACTCCAGGAAACAAGATTCCCACCAAGAAATACAACATATCCATTAGTAGAACGACAAGTCTCCAAACAGTGAGCCCAGTAAGCATTAGAATACCCCCAATGCCTCAGGACAACTAGTAGAACGAAATGTGAGACCGAAATGAAGAGTACCTCAAACATAGCGCAAAATCCGTGTAAGTGCCGCAAAATGATCATCTCTGGGGTCCTGAAGATACTGACTGACTGTTTTGACTGAGAATGCCAAGTCTGGATGAGTAATGGTCAAATACTGAAGGGATCCTCCCAAAGAACGATACAAAGTCAGATTCCAGAATGCAGGGCTAGTATAACTGTGGAATTGAGAACCTGGCATAAAAGGTGTAGACACTGGTGAAGCATCGAACATCCCTGCAAGAATCAGAATGTCCCGAGCAGACTTTGCCTGACCAAGAAGTAAACCTGATGAAGTAGGGGAAACTTCAAGGCCAAGAAAGTAATAATGAGCGCCAAGGTCCTTAATAGCAAACTCACGATGAGTCCGAATAATAAACTGATGAAGCAGAGTCGAGTCGTTCCCTGTGAGAATGACGTCATCCATATAGACCAGAAGATAAAGCAACGAGGAACTCCTTGAAAGAATGAATAATGACGTGTCGGGAGAGCTACACTAAAAATCGAGCTAAGTCAAATAAGTGCTGAAACGTGGGAACCAGGCACGAGGAGCTTGCTTAAGTCCATAAATGACCTTTCGCAAGAGAAAAACATAATCTGGAAGAACGGGGTCCCTGTAATCAACTGGTTACTTAATAAAGACCAGAGCGTCGAGAATACCATTGAGAAAGGCATTCTTGACATCTAGCATATGTAACGGCCAGGAGCGCATGGTGGCAACAGCAAGAACTATCCGAACAGTGGAGACCTTGACCACTGGACTGAAAGTGTGATAAAAATCAAAATCCAAAATCTGAGAGAAACCTTGTGCCACAAGTCTGGCCTTATGATGCTCAACAATACCATATAGTCGATACTTCAGTCGGTAAACCCATTTAGAGCCAACAATGTTAGCGTCCGAAGGGCGAGGCACAAAATCTCATAGTGTGCTGACCATGAAGAGCCGCTATCTCGTCATTCGTAGAAGTAACCCAAGACGGATCCTGAAGAGCAGTGCGATAATCTATCAGCTCAGACTGAGCAAGCAAGGTAGCAGTAAGCCCATGAACGATAATATATGAATAATCTCTGTGCTGCATAGCTCCAGTCGATGATCAAGTGACCATGCAATGAGTGCGAGTCTAAGGAGGAGAGACCGGAGGAGAGGCTGGAGGAGTCAAACTGACTGAGAATGCTGGTGAAGAAGCAGTCGAGCTGGGTGGAGACTAAGTAGGTGGACTGACCGGGCGAGAGGCAGAAGACGCCTGTTGTGGTGCTGGAGGCGGATCTGTCGCACAAATGGAGCAAGGGGATGCAGTCGGCACAGGAGCAACAGGAGGCAAAGGAGGTGTCAAATCAGGATCAAGATCAACAAAAGTAGAAACATCTAACATTGAGGTGGAGAACCGATCACCGAAGGAAAGGAAGGGGCGAATGGAAAGCACGTCTCGTCAAAATGAGCATGTCGAGTGACATAGATTCTGCCAGTAGTGATATCAAGACACTGAAAACTTTTATACTGCTAGTTGTAGCTAATAAATACACAAGGAATACTTCGAGGAAACAGCTTGTGGTCGGAAAATGGGCAAACGAACGGGAAGACCCGATAACCAAAAGCATGAAAATTGGTATATATGGGTACCCGACCATTAATAACCTAATATGTTGATTGTCCGCCAAGACAGGATTAGGCAACCGATTGAAAGTATAAGTGGCTGTAGCAAAAGCATCAGGCTAGTGGGAAAGAGAGACATGAGAGTGATACAACATAGACAAACCCATCTCAGTAATGTGGTGGTGCTTGCGCTCAGCTCGACCGTTCTGCTCCGGAGTATATGGGCAAGAAATATGATGATGAATGCCCTTTTGTCTGAAAGTGAGAGCGAAAGCAATCATTTACGAACTTAGTCTTTCCATCACTCTGAAACACCTTAATGGTGGACGAGAACGGGTTCTCCAAAAATGACTCAAACTGGCGATAAACATCCCATAAATCAGACTTGGGAGCATTGGATAAAACCACGAGAAATAGGATTAATCATCAATGAAAATGGAATAGTAGGCAAAACCATTAGCAGGAAAAATAGGAGAAGGTCCCCATAAAACACAATGAACCTGATCAAGTACCCTAGCAGTACGTTTATCATTTGTGTGAAAATATAAATGTTTCCCTTTAGCCTTTTCACATGCTTCACAAAGGGTGGGTTTAGGAAAAATCGATGAGACAACTAAGGCTCCAGAAGCACGCAAACCATAAATAACAGAATGCAGAACATGACCAAGTCTAGCATGCCAGATTTCAAAGGATGCACGCGACTTATGTGACTCAACAGTAGACAGTAAAGCAGATGCACCATAGTCTAAGACATAAAAACTATACTCAATATGACCGTTACCCAAGATTTCCCGAGTGATTTTATGCCGAATAATAAATGAACGATCATCAAAGAAAACAACAACATTTAAATCAAGAGTCAATTTTCTAATTGAAAGGAATTTTTTAGTGATATCAGGCACAATAAGCACATCATAGATAGGCAAAGACTTAGAAAGCCAAGAATCACAGACATGTGTAATAGGCAGTTTAGCACCATTACCAATAGATACATGAGCAGAACCATCATAGAATGTCACACAATCAACAACAGTTGGAGACGATGTCATGTGTTTAGTAGCACCAGAATCCAAAATCCACTTGAACTCTTTGTGTCATCGCTGATGAGAAAGACCTATACATCTCGGAATAGCACATCGTCGAGAACTAAAATGAGCCATATCACAAAAGAAAATAAAAAATAGTTGGAAGATAAAATTCTACCAAGAAGCCGCAGGCACGTGTACAAATGCTCGGAAAGAGCTACTAGCGCGTGTAATTCAAGTGTTGAGAGAGAGCTAAAGCACGTGTAGCGCACGTGACGGGATGCACGAGGAGATCTTAGAAGAGTAAGGAACTCACTCGACTTATTGAACGGGGAAGTTGAATGCTTCCCGGATCGCTAAATGATGATGGATGGGGCCTTTTTCTAAACATTTTCCACCGAACAGAACGATGACCGATGAAAGAACGGGTTGGAGAGAAAGAAGTTGGGTTGGAGATGTTCGCTGGAACTGAGAACCGCCGGTGATGAATTCTGTCGGAGAAGGGGACGACCGACGGAGATGAATTGGGCCGGCGAAGAGGACCACTAGAGAGGCGCGGAGATGAAGAGCTCGTGAAATGTCGCCGGATTCTGATTTACTGAACTTGACACCTGAAGATGTCGTGAGTCAGATTACTGAACCAGAGGCCACTGGAAGTTGACTAAAGGTGCCGAAATTTGACTAGAATTTTTCCAGAATCCGATGATGATTTTGTCAGCTGCTGAAGGAGTCGTACTGGCTGGTGACTGACTGACCGATCTAGCAGGGGAGGAACCAACCGAGACAGGTGGGGCGGCGAACGGGTGAGGAGCGGTTTCCAGATCAGCATGATAAATGGTACTGGGCGGCGATGATGGTATGACTGGGATGAGCACAAAAAAAGAAGTATCACCGTCAGGATAAAAAAACCCAAACATCAAGGAGAGAAACAGGCGAGCTCGAGCCAGAACTAGTGGAGGTGGCAAAGGGAAAATGTGTCTTATTAAAACGAGCATGGTGGGTGAAGTATACTCTTTCTATGGATGAATCAACACACCGAAATCATTTGTACTGGGAGCTGTCGCCGATAAAAATGCAAGGAATGTTGCGTGGAGAAAACTTGTGATCGGCATATGGTCGTACAAATGGAAAAATCTGGCACCCGAATGGATGGAAATTTGATTAAATCGGGTTGTGACCATAGAGAAGCTCATAAGGAGAACCTCCCCGAAGAATAGGAGTCGGTAATCGGTTGATTGTGTAAGCATCTGTCGCAAAAGCATCATCCCAATGGGAAATAGGCATATACGAATGAAACAACAAGGTAAGACCCATTTCAGTGACGTGTCTATGTTTGCGCTCCGCGTGCCCATTCTACTTTGGAGTGCAAGGACACAAGATCTGATGGTTAATGCCCTTAGTGGTAAAATGAGATCGCAATCGAGTGTTCAGAAACTCAGTGCCCCCGTCACTCTAAAAACCTTAATTTTGGACGAAAACTAATTCTCTACCAAAGCCTCAACTGTAAATAAGCATCAACAAAATCCAACTTTCAAAGAAGTGGGCAAAGCCGAGTAAAACGAGAACAATCATCCAAAAATAAGGCATAGTATGAAAAACCATTCGACGATAAAATAGGGGAAGGACACCACAAGTCACAATGAATAAAATCAAGGACGTGCACAACATGTTTATAGTTCTCAACAAACGACAACTGCTAACCCTTCGCCATTACAAAGGGGTGCATGTGTGCGGTTTATGCAGCAAGGAGGAAACTGAAAGCAAACCAGAAACAAGCAGGTGTATGACCTAAGCGAGCGTTCCAAAGCTCGTAGGATGCCCGTCCTTTATTCTTCTGCAAATGAGAAAGTAGAGCTGCATCGCCTCTATCCAAAATAAAAGGACCACCCTCACTGTGGCCCCTGCCCACGACTGCCTTGGAAACTTTGATCTGAATGACAAAGTTCCGATCATCAAAGGTGACAAAAACATTTAAATCTCTGGTCAGTTTACTAATAAAAAGCAAGTTCTTAGTAATCTCAGGAACAACCAGAACATCAAATAAAATCAAATCATCAGAAATCTTAGAGTCACCAACATGAGAAATCCTAGCAGTTGCACCATTACCAATAGAGACATAAGTATCACCATAATAAGGGGTCACAATCTCAAAACAAGAAGCAGATGATGCCATATGACTGGTGGCGCCGTAATCAATATACCAATCGTAGGTGCTACTTGTGGGTTCTAACTCCAGGGACGACTGTAAACTTTCACCGAGATGAGTGGAATCTGTGCAACGATCCTGAGAACCAGCATGTGCAAGCATCCTGTAACAAGTTGTAGTATAGTGACCGAGACAACCACACCAAGTGCAGTAAGGCCGTCCACGACCAGCCCCGGCCGAGAACTAACCAGAGGACCTCCCATTGCCATGGCGCCCACCGAAACAACCTCATATGGCAGCGCATGAACCATACGCGCCGCCGCCCCTCGCCGACACTTGATCCCACGAGCGACTGGTCGGGGGGTATTCTCATGCTGTAAACATGGAAGGCCTAGTAGCAGGGGCTGAATGTCCTTGTATATTTTTCAAAAAGGCTTCAGCATATATAGCTCCTCATTGACCCTATTGGGAAGCATTCCACTACACACCATGTAGAAATCGAGAAGATGCTTGTTGGGATCTTCCCCTTGCCTACCAAGAAATGATGGTAGCAAGTGTATCAACCCGGACTTCAACTCAAAATGCCCATGAGCTCCAACCGCCGGATATGTGATACACATAGGTTGGTGCTCAAGATTGGAAGTCATCGTCTCCCGCATCAGTACTTGCCTCACCGGGACTTCTCTCCCTTGTTGGGGAGGAGGTTGAGGTTCTCCTCCGGGAAATTCACCTTCTTCCTCCTCATGTTGATCCATGGAGGTTGAAGATGTGGCAAAATGGTCACTAGGAGAATTGATATTCACACTTTCCAATGAAAGCCT
>JAULKM010012619.1:0-14681 GCA_032355605.1 Rubia tinctorum
TACAATCTCTTTACTAGTTTGCTTTGATAGTTGTATTGTCTTTCAATTCATAACTTAGAAAACCAACCAAAAACCCCTCTCTTTACATGCTTTTATTTATCTATCTATATCTATCTAGGCTTATATCCACTCCTAATTGTATGAACCTTTAGAAAAATTCTTCTTCTTTGTGGACGGCCTCGACTGGCCAACTATCTACTTAGTTGTATTTAGTAAGCATATTGGGTTTAAAATAGTATCTTTGAGAGGTACGATGCTGATGTTGAAGATGAAGCTAGCTTAAGAAGAAGAAGAAATGAGGGGTGAAATGGACATCAGATTTTTCAGTTTAAAATTAACAGGTATTTCTATCTCTTCATGTTTGGTCAATGGCTGTACTTTTGAGTCAACTCCGGAATTGAGTAAAATTAGTATAATTGCACTATTTAACCAAAATATAGGACTAATTTCGCTCTTTCAGACTTTACAAATTTATATTTGCACTTTCTTAATTTAATATGGTTATTTTTGTACTTTTCCCTAATTATAATTTGACCCTAAAAGTTACTAAAAAAAAATTTCATAATTAATCTAACCATTATTCAAAACACTTTTTCTAAATTTAGTACTATGTTTTAATACCGTAATTAGATTATGCACAATTAAATTAATTTAAGATGGAGCGGTATTATATTTTTCTGATTTCCGTACCTATTCCCTTTTTCGCAGAAAATAGGCAGCACTCAAATCACTATTTAAAAATAATTTGTTAAGGCATGGGTCACATGAGTCATGCTGATTCTTCGGACAATATTCAGTAGCCTCATGAAACATGATCCACTGAACGACTATAGATTATAATGATAAATATTTTCTTTTTTGGTTTTTTTCTCCCCTCATAATTAATAACCATTGTACGCCATCATCAATCCATATAAAGACAAGACCACTAGCTATAGACAGACAGCTACATGTCAATGGCCATAAGAATAGCATTGGTTACATCCTTCACCTCCACAGCTTCATGTTCATCTTCCAGAATCGCTTCCATGAAAAAGAAATGCTTGCATGAGGTTTCTGCTCGCAAAATCATCAGATCCAACTTCTCAAACGCCTCAATGATTGAAACCAGCAAATGCTCCCCTTTCTTGCAAGTCACCTTCACCAGGAATCTGCTCCCAACTTTCTCCACCTTCACATCCTGTGTGTATCACAGAAAATTAGGAAACTTTCCTATATAGTACAAAGGCTTTAAAGAAGGGTTAAATTTCACAGTATCTTGGGCTTCCATCTTAAAATCAACCGACAGTAATTGGAGATTACCCAAGATTACCCAAGACTTTATACGTAAGTCATTTATTTTTTAAGAAACCATCTGGGATATATTTTTCAACAAAAACTCAGGAATTTCGACTTACTTGCATATGGGCCATTAGCTCTTCGTACTCTCGGGCGATGGCTTCTATCTGGAGCTCCAGTTTCAAGATGTAGAGCAGAGCATCTCTGATGATTGAGCTCGTTTTCACCTTCAAGAAGTTGAGCAAACAATCAGGAATTATCATTAAAAAAACAGATGGGTTGAAATGGTTCAATGAGTTACTGATTTGGATTTGGTGATTGTTTTGAGGGTATGAAGCTTTTTCCCGAGGGGTATTCTTTTCTTCTCCCTGCATAAATTGGATGACACCATTTTTCACTGTGTGTTTATAATGAAATGATGAGGGGAGACGAGAGCAGGAGTATTTATAGGAGAATATATGGGGGGAAAGGAAGGAAGATGCATGATATTCATGGGGTGTTGATGGGACCCACAACGAATGTAAAGCTGAAACCGACTTGTGCTCTATAGCGTGATTTGAATTCACCATATTGTGCAAAACATGTGAACTACGACGTTGGGATGTCTTATTTGACTAATTTAAGGATGAAAATACCCCAGCAACAGCAACCGCAACAGCAACAGCAACCGCAACAGCAACCGCAACAGTGAAGTCTGCTCAAACAATCATCCTTTTCTGCCCTCTTTTTTAAAATCCAGTTTCTGCCCACTGTATTGTGTTATTGGAAGGAGTACATGAACTATTGAGAAAGGTCATTTTATACATTAAATATTGGTGCCCAATCAATTTTGTCTCGAAGTATTGTTTTTTGTTTTGTATCATGCTTTTCCACATGGATTTATGGTGAAATAAATGAGTTAAAAATAATTTGCGTCAAAAAAAGTAAAACTAAAATGTGTGGACGAAATTGTTCAAATTTACTAAAAAGATAATGTTGCAAATATTAAAAGCCAATTAAAATTTTATATGTGCTAAAATAAAGACAAGAGATTAATAAGAGTATTAATATTTCAGTATCGTATATCTCTATATGGAAAATTCATTTCCACCGACAAATGTTGTGATAAAAATCTGAATATTCATTATAAATATGATTTTACAACGAGCAGCATCTTCCATGTACGGGGAAGTTAGAAGTTTGGACGTAAATAATTTTCCTACCGTCTGCATTTTCCTGTTGGAATTAAGCATTTACAATGAGTATATTTATGGCTGTAATTAGGTATTTATGACGGGTAAAACAACATCTACAACAACATTTTCCATCGTAAATATACAAGTATCCTACAACCTTTAAACTCATTTTCTCTCCAAATTCTGCTACAGATAGGTTCTTGCAACGACAATTTTCATCGTAAATATGCAACTCTCTGCACACTAGTGTAGAAAGGAGCAATTAAAGGAGATTCCATCGGCGTTCTCAATGATCTGGTGTATATAGTGCTACCCATTGGCTACAAGGATCTGCTCCATCCGGATTATGTTTGTCGCTTGCGGAAGGCCAATTATGGTCTTAAGCAAGAACCTCGAGCATGGTTTCGGCGATTCAACACTTATTTGGCTCAGCTCGGTTTCCAGTGCAGTTCCGCCAACACTTCTCTGTTTGCTCTTTCTCGGGGATCGTCATTACTGTATCTTCTAGTTAATATCAATGGCATAATTCTTACATGTAGCGATTCGACTCTTCTTCGACAATTTATTGATCGGACACATCAGTAGTTTTCCATCAACAACTTAGGCGCTCTTCATTACTTTCTTAGCTTAGAAGTATCACCTACTTCATCGGATTTACTTCTTAGTCAAGCTGGGTATGCTCGTGACATGCTTACTCATGTTGGGATGTCTGATGCTGCTCCAGTCTCTACCCCCTTTGTCTCGGGCTCACACTTGCATAGCTCCACCTCCATTTCACAATTAGACATTGTATCATTCTCTAGTTAAGGCCCTCTAGTGCCTAACCATTATCCGTCCTAACTTGGTATTTTTTGTCAACACTGTCAGTCAGTATCTTCAGGATCCTCATGACGATCATTTTTCTACTGTTACAAGGATTCTCCGACATGTTCGAGAAACACAGCATTTTGGTCCACTTATAGATATGCTATTTTTATTGGTGGAAACCTTCTTTCCTGGAGTGCCAAGAAACTGGCCACTGTTTCTCGTTCCAGCGCGGAGTCTGAGTACCGAGCTCTAGCCAAAACAACTTCCGAGGTTGTTTGGCTGACTCACCTGCTTTGAAATCTTTGAGTTCCACTTTCTGGTTCTCTGCTACTGTTATGTGACAACGGTGGTGCCATCTTCTTGGCTCAAAATCTAGTTGCTCACATGCGGGCGAAGCACATCGACATCGATTGTCATTTTGTTCGAGAGTTGGTCCTGTTCTACTGCTCTTCAGATTACAGACATCTTTCCTAGAGGGCTATCTCATCCACTGTTCAAGTTTTTTCAATCCAAGCTTTGCGTCGCTGAGTATTTGACACTTCGCTTGAGAAAGGGTGTTAGAATAAGTCATGTATCTGATTAGATTTATTTTTGTTATGGATAGAGTTGTCGATTATACTAGAGTCATACTAGTAAAAGTCTTCCTTTTGTACTCTATTTATTCTGAGTAGTAATACATAAATCATGACGAGAAATCATTCTTTCACACAGCACGGTATTCTGCTATAGTTTATGATTGTAGTTTTTAATTAGTTTAACTCTTTACAAAAAAAATGATCTGTGTTTTCTATTCCTAACACACACTCTGGGTAACGCACGATTGTAAATTTTTTTAAACTATCATTTAAACCTCCTAGATCTCTATGGGTGACACCTTAACTTATCGTTATCTTATTTATTGTAGTTAGAAGTGAGTAAGGGAGAAACAATATAAATTTTATCTTTGATTGCGATCATGTGGGTATTTAACGATGCCTGTTGTGTCTTTGCAAACCACCTCTTTTTTTTATCTTTTTTACCAGATTGAATATAATCAACTGAAAACTAGCCACCTAGGTATGCCGATATAGTGAACTATCTTTCCACGGGAGAGTTCCCTCCCTCTTACGATCAAACATGAAGGGATAGGTTGGCAAATGAGGCAAAAGAGTATTTTTGGGATGATCCTTACTTGTGGAAGCATTGCACCAACCAAGATATTAGGAGGTGTATTCTCGAAGATTAAGTAGAGCCCATACTTACACTTTTCTATTCCTCCGCAGTTGTGGACATTTTGGGTATAAGAGAACCGTCAAGAAAGTAGTGGAATGTGGTCTTTATTGATCCAACATGTGTAAATATACCCAAGATTTCATCTTATCATGTGATCGGTACCAAAAGATGGGTAATATCTCATCCAAAAATGAGATGCCTCAAGTTCCGTCAATGTCGGTTGAGGTATTTGAGTTTTGGGGGAAGGATTTCATGGATCATTTCCCCGATTCTGGTGGTAACAACTATATTCTAGTGGTGGTGGACTACATATCCAAATGGGTTGAAGCCAAGGCGACAAGGAAAATTGATGCGGCAACAATTATGAGTTTCCTTAAGTTTAATATTCTCTCGTTTCAGCGTCCCCCGAACCGTAGTTAGTGATAGGGAAACCCTTTTTTGCAACAAGGTCATGTAATCCTTTCTTAGGAAATACAGAGTGACCAGCAGGACATCCACCACATACAACCCACAAACAAATGGACAAGCATAGATATCCAATCGGGAAATTAAGGTCACCCTTGAAAAGATGGTAAACCCGTCTAGAAAGGATTGAAGTACCCAGTTGGATGATGCGCTTTGAGCCTATCGGACCGTACACATAATGCCCATAGGCATGTCACCTTTGGAAAAAGATGCCAACTCCCGTTTGAACTCGAGTACAAGACACATTGTGTTGTCAAACACATGAATATGGAAATAAGTGGAGCCAAGAAATATAGGAAGTTGCAACTACAAAAACTTAGGCACGACTCCAATGACACCGCACTAATTTATAAGGAAAGGACGAAAGCATGGCATGATGAGAAAATAGTGAAGAAGGACTTTGTGATGGGACAAAAAAATTTCTTGTCTTCCAATCTCAGTTGCGGCTCTTTCCGGTTAAATTGTGGTTAAAGTGGGTGGGTCCGTATGTGGTGACCCAGGTATATGCCCAAGGAGCGATAAAGGTGAAGATAAAAAATGGCATTAAGTGGCTAGTCAACAGGCAAAGGGTGAAACCTTATTTTGTGGAGGGAAATTTGGGAGTGGTCAAGGAGGCCAATCCCCTCCTTGCTAATAAAATTCATGCATGAACTATTCTAAGTCAAATAAGTAGTGAGGACGACAATTAAGAAATTGTGCATTGATTTTTTTAGTTGGTTTTGAAAACTTGTTGTGTGATTTTGAAAAGTGTTTGGATATATTGGTGGTATTTTAGGAATTTATAGTTATTCGATTTTCTGGCTGGAATAATATTATGCTAGGTTTTCATGTTTTTTATGCTAGAATTTTGCGACTAAAATTGAAGGGACAAGTGTTTGGAACCAGTCATGCCAAGCCTTGTGTTGTAAGCCGGCACGAGGCATTCATACAGCCCGAGCCATGCCATAATAATGGTGCCAGGCGGTTAGTGGACGAAGTTGAGGACTTATGTTTTTTCAAACTTTTTTCTTTCCTTGGTCACATGCATTGGGGGACGATGCATGAACTAAGTGTGGGGGAGGGGTTGAAACACCTTCACATGGGTGGCTTCTCTTTTAACCCCTTCACATGGGTGACATCTCTTTTTCCCTTATCTTCTTATGATTGTTTTCTTGGATGATTTTCATGACTATTTTCCCTCTTTCCTTTTTCCTCATTTTATTGTGAAAATTTGTTTTTGTTGGTTTTTTTGGAGAAAATGTCCAGAACGGTATCCTTTTTACGTGAAATTCACAGTCCGGTACTCTATTTTAAGAATTGTCCTTAAAAGATACCCATTTTTTCATAAATCTCCCAAAAAGGTACATTTTAGCTAAAATCGGGTACCATTATAGCACAATTTTGATCCAAATTGGTACCCATTTTTGCTTAAAGGTACAATTTCGAGGCATAAATGAATAAGCGGGTACCTTTTTAGGACAAATTTAAATTTGGGGTACCAAACTGTGAATTTCAGTTAAAAGTGGGTACCATTTTGAAAAATCTCTCATTTGTTTTGGAAACTTTGTTTTTGGTGTGAGGGCACCTTTTGTAGTTTGTTTGGGATGTTGGAACACTTTGGTGGTGTCATTTTCTTTATCATGTTCATGTAGTTTGAAGCCCACTTTTGAGGAATTTTGTGCTACACAAAACTAAATTGAAAAAATGAAAAAAAATAATGTACCCGGCTAAGTCGAAAACCTAAAAGGGCGACTTAGGAAACAATGGGAAAGGTTCGGATAGGTTAAAAAGCTTATGCAAAAGTGAGAGACCTGGTGTGGAAAAAGGTAAGAAGTGAGCTCAATTTGTGGGGAAGCGGGGATGGAAACGCAAAAGGGATCTTAGGTAAAATGAGAGAAATTGAAGGAAAAAATCCTATGGTTCTCTATGATTGTTCTTTTGGAAGTCTTTTTGGTATATTAACTTAGCTCCGCACTTATCTTTGTGAACTTTATCTTTTTGTTGGTATGATTGATTTGATAGATTACTTTAGCTTCTTTGGAGAGTGAGAGTTGTGAGATTCTTACATCTTTGGGGAACTAGGGTAGTCTAGAAATATATGTTGAATATATTAGGGAACTCTCTTTGCATGCTACTTTCCGCTTAGAGTTTTGCTCGTTCGTGTTTACTCAAGAATGAGTATAAAGGTTTAATTATGGGTAATTGATCTGCACCTAAAAGCATGTGATAACCAATGCATTTAGCATATTTACTAATATGTTTTGGATGGATGATTGCTAGGTTTAGTTATCTGTACATTACAAAGGGTTTAGATGGAAATTGTTGGTTTCTTATCTAAACCCCTAGTTTGGTAGACTCGGTAAACCTAATGTACTTTATGTCCTTACGGGCATTTAGATTATGTTTTTGTGAGCTTATTGGTAGATTGCTTATAAGCACTTCAGCATAGATTTTAGAAGGCCATTCGAAAGAATGGTAGTAGATAATAGAAGGTCATTCGCAAGAATGGTAGTAAACATAAGGTCACGGGTCAAAATATGGTAATAGATGGAATCGAGCTAGGAAGAGAAAGGAGTTGATGATCGAAAAAGATGAAGACTGGCATGTTTGTGTTGTATTTCATGGGTTGTGCCAGCCAATTGGATGATGCTAAAGTCATGGCAGGGGCCACAGTGAATTACACGGTTCGTGCTGTCCATAGGGCTCATGCGGCTAAGTATGAAGCACGATACTGCACGGCCCGTGCCCCATGAAGTTGAAGATCCTAAGACTATCCCACATCCCATGAAAATTTTCACGACTGCGCCATCAGTTGCCAAGTAATCAACTCCTTATTGGTGGGCCATAAGGTATTGCATGGGTCGTGCCGCTCAGAAGGAGAAATCAAGCTTCCAACCAGTGCCCCATGAGGAATCACATGGGCCATGCAGTTCAAATGCTCAAAAGACATTCCCAACCAGTGGCCCACGAGGATATGCATGGCATCATGCTTAGAAGACGGGAGGACACACTATCAACCGGTGACCCGTGCAACTAAGGTTCGCTTGCATTTTTAAGCCTCTTTCAAGGCCAAATTTCATCTACTATATAAAGGGACCTATGTCTACTAGGTTTTAACTTGGGCATTAGTTTATTTTTCATTCTCCTAGTTTTTATTTAAAAAAGGTAGAGGAAGAAAAGGTTTAACCCGTCTCTCTTAGTTTAATCTTCCTAGTTTTGCCCAACGGCCTTGAATCCAATGGAAATATTGGGTTTAATGCTTAGGAGTATTTCATTAGCTTGAGGATTCAAATTTTTATTCATGACTTGGTAGTTATTTTGTGAGATTCTAATATCTTCCTATCCTTTGATGCCTATGAATATTAATTTTGACTTGTGCCTAATGCATGATTGATATCCTATGTTGGCATACACCTTAGTCTATTTTTTCATGTATGGCACAACTATTTTTGTCCCCTTTGGAGTGTCGCTAGGGTAATAGTGGGTGAGAGTCTGCGACTGTGTAGATGTGCATGTGGTTCGTGAGGACCACTCTGATGATCGTACGCTAGTACGAACTGGAAAATGGTAGCCTGATAGAAGAGGACATGATCGATATACGGTTAGCGTAGTTCGACCTACGTCGTTGCAACCCTAGATTTATAATAATATTCCAATTCATTTTTAAGCCTAGGGGAAAGCATTCATAGTGGAGTGCCTGGGATGTTATTCTTTACGGGGAAGAGAAATGTGTAACGAACGAGCCGCTTGATGCACTTTACTAATTACGGAGGTGGTGTTGATAGAATAGAATGTGAGCACCTTTTTGTGACAAACAATGGGAATTGTTGACTATAAAGCACACTATGTGACCAAAGATAAGGTTTATATGTCTTGTATTTGATTGAATCTAGGATTAAAATATTCTACCAGTCATGTAACAAAAATATCCCAAGTGTTAGCCTAATCTAGTTCATTTCTTTACTCTTGCATGCTTAGTAGTTTGTAGATAAATCCCCCCCGGTAAACCTTGTTTGCGACATTGTGACACGTGATCGGATTGACGACCCGATTGCGGTTTTGCGTAGTTAACCTTTAAATTCCTAGCATCTCTGTGGATGATCTCGGACTTTCCACTATCTACCCCTTTGTAGTTTAGTAGTAAGTAAGGGAACAACTATGTAAATATCTATCTTTGATCTTATCAAGCGCTCCGTGGGTTAGTTCTATCTCTCCCTTGAAAGGTTGTGATTTACTAGCGAACTCGCGGAGTACAGATCAGGTGTTCTTTTTTAGGGTGTGTTCACCGTTGGTCGAGAAGGATATGATCCAATCCTGGTTAGCTAAAGCTCTGTCAAGTCTCTCATAGGGGGGTGGTTTTCTTTCGTTAGTCCAGGTGAAAGTGTTACCCACGGTGTTAACATGGAGAAGTTCATTTTTAGTCAAGAAGCTTGTGAAATATTTTATTCTTTTCTTAATAGGTTTTTTAGGTCCCTTGTATTGTTCTACTGAGATAAGGGCATTAATATATCATTTTAGAAGTAGGTTAGTGTCAGTGATTAGTTTAAGGTTATTCCAAAGAACTCTTCTGTCTTTTATGCTGGTAGAGGAATAAATGAACACTGTGTTCATTTCCTTTTGAGAAGATTTGATTCTCATCCTTGTGGATGTGAATTTGTCAGTTTTAACTAAAATATTAATCTGGAATTTGTTATTCCTAAATAGCCATGTTTTATTAATATTAGAGTTGTGGCATTTATCAAACTTTAGCTTAATCCAATAGTTTTCTATCAACTTATGATCATGTTTAGGTTCAAAAACACAAATAAATTTATCTTGTGGATATTAATCAGTCTTTTAAACATACAAAGTGAAGTTTAAATTTCTCATAGGTTCCTTATCAAGCCTTTTAAACTTTGAGTTGTTTAAATCATTTACTACTCAGTTTTTTGCCTTTTGAAGTTTACCTTAGATTCTTTTGATTCGGTTTATTAAATAATGTCCTCTTCTTAGTTCCTGTAGGTTTCAAATTAAGAGTCAGAGGGGTTAGGACTTACCTTTTCCAGGTAGCACTCTAGAAGTTGTTTCATGGTTATTTTTATATTGAGATCATTCATTGTCTAGAAGAAAAGAAAATATGTTTTCTTGTTGAGGGCTAGACCTGAGTGAAGCGACTTTTACATTGTTAGTGTCCTGATCATTGGAGGGGGTGTAATAGGGTACCTTTGTTATCATCTATTGCATAATTGCATTAGATTATTCTCGAGAAATTATAGGGGTTATCGGTTGTGAAGAATCTGAGCATGTGTTGGTTGCTTCTTTTGTTGCTGATGGTTGCTTCTGATGAAGGGGATTATTTAGCTGACTTGAGATGTTCTCGAGATCATTTAGATCCTAAGTTTTCATTATCAGTACTTTCCTGCACTGTGAAGATTCAGAATGGTGTCACAAGTAATGTATCACATACCAATAGGGGGCCGGAATTTTTTTTATCAGCCCTTTTCTTCTTTGTTTAATTTTTTTGGCCCTAAAATTGTTAGGAGCCCAAAAAATTTTCATTGGCCCTCATATTTTTTTAAAATTTAAATAAGACTTTCTTTATTTTTTGAATGTATTAAAATTTATTAGCCCCTTTAATTTAAATAAGCCTTTTCACCTTAGTAGTTAAAAGTTTCGGCTCGAAAAAAAATCTTCATTACGCCCCTACATTTTTATTTCAATTAGCCTTTTCTCCATATTAGTTAAAATTTTCGATCTGGAAAATTTTCATTGGCCCCTATATATTTACCCGTACAAGTTTATGTCTGAAAAAATCGGCCCGCTATCATTTTAATATGAAGTGTGATATTATTACATTTCCTTTAACATTTAATTTTTAAATATTGCTTTTTTATTCAACATCAGTATACATTACTAAAATTATCAATGATCAAATTTAACTTGAGAAAAATGATTCAGTTGGGACGGAAGAATTATTTTAAAATGTTAATAAAATAAAATCATGCATAAATTGAGCCCCTAATATTGTATTTAGTTTAATTATAATCTCCAATAAAATTAATAATATAAATTTAAAATTGTATATTGATAAAAAATTATTTAAGGGCTCAATATAAAATTATACTCTCAGAATCTGGAAATGGCCAAATTGCTTTATAGAGTAATCTCAATAGATAGATTTAGTTTAGTTAACAGATCCTTGAAAACGTCTTGATGAGCTCATACTCATACAAACTTTCTTAAGTATCTATTAACCAAACCACCATATGTTAGCAATCATATTGGCTGAAAATTTCACCCATTGTTTTCGTAGAAGCTTTCTAATATGTGTTAGTTGTTTTTGCCCCTTGTTCACCTATAAGAGATGTAATTTGAACACTTTGGAGCAAATGGGGTGATTTTGCCCCAGTCTGCAGGTCCCACTTTGAAGGCGTAATATCGTTTACCTATTTTGCCTAAAAAGTTCATCGGGACCTGCTTTGTAAAAAACATCACATATTATAATTTTTGAGATATATATACCCCCAGGAGCAAATATAATTCTGTCACCCAATTCTTTTATTTTCCTTTACAATAAATTGGTAATAGAATACAAACATTTTTAAAAATCAAAATAATATTTGACATAGGGCAATGTCTTATGCAAGACCGTCTCACAGCGAGACCAATGATTAATGTGCAATACTATGAATTATGGGTTTAAATATAATTTAGGGAAAAGTGCAAAAATGACCCTATAAGATTGGGAATGTGGGGGGAATGACCTTGTAAAATCTGAAAGTGCAGGAATTACCCTATAAGATTCTTAAAATGTGCAGTTTTACCCAATTTACATTATTCAGGCATTGACCGATGCATTTGAGACATTGACCCAAAGTGAAAACACAAAAATACCTCATAAACTAATAACAAAATATCTAATGACCATTATCCCTAAAACTTCTTCTTCTCCAACTTCACACCCTAAACCTCTTCAAACACTGTAAATATGAGCTGTCACCTCTGAGTGTCGCCGCCGCTACCGCTACAGCCACCACTGCCGTCACTGCCACCGCCGTCGCAATATCCGCCACACCACCGCCACCACCTCTGCACTAATCCCTCCACTCAAATCCGTCACCGCGCCACCACCTCAGACCCCCACGCCACCACCTCCGCCCAGACTCGCCATGCCACTCCTGTATCTTCCACACCCGCCACCTCCCTACATCTCCCCAACCACTGCTCAACCCTAGCTCTGCCCTTACCTCTTCTCCATGCTCCATCTCTAGCCCCAACCACTCTTCTCCGCCGCGTTCCACCTCTCCCCCGTCACTCCCCTACCTACCCTAACTCCACCTCTCCCTCGCCACCCCACCACCATCGTTGAATTCTACCCGCTCAGCCTCCACCGTGTAAACGCTCTCCACCACTGCTTAAAATCCCCCCACCACCGCCTCCTGAAAGCCCCTCACCATCGCGTAATAGACGACCACCAACATGCAAAAACCCTAACCCTCCCCGTTCGCCCTCCATTCGCACCACCCTCACAAAATTGACGAAGAGAATGGAGAAAAACATATGAAGAGAATGGAGAAGAATTTTCCAGAGTCGCAACTTAGAGAGGTGCCTCCGTGGAGGCTTGGCGGGGGCAGCTCTAGTAGGGAGAGTGGGGAAGAAATGGGCACAACGGAATGGGAAGGGAGAAAGAGTGAAATTTTGTTGTTTTGTTTAAAACCAAAGGTATTAATGTCTTTTACATTTTTTTTCACTGTTTTAAAAAGAAAGGTAAAACTTTCATTTCAATAATTTCACTCCATTTCTACCGTTGACATTTTAGTCAACGATTTTTAGGGTTATTTTTGCATTTTTCAGATTTTACAAGATCATTTTTGCACTTTTGCCCAAAACACAGGGTTAAAAATGCACTTTTCTCGATGATCAAACATGCAAAAAAAATATATGGCAACTATCATTCCACACATATTCAACCATAAATGGTATATTAATACAGAATACATTTTAAAAAACAAAATATAAAGTACTTTAAGGGGAGTTTATTGATCAGCATTCAATGTCCTCCTCATCCAAAAATTGCAACAAATGAACAGAAAAGACACCATCTTTGCACTTTTTACCCACTAGAAAAAGGTGGTAGGTGTACATTTAATGCACCAATAGCACCGACATTAGCTACTAATGTCAGTGTTGTACTTTCCATTTACAAACTAAAAGTTACCGGTGCTAGGCCTAAATTTTAAACCGGTGCTGAGTATTTACGATTTTTCTTTTTTTTTTTTCGCATCTCCACTAGTACCAAAAACTTTACCGGTGCTGGAAATATTTATTACCAGCTTTATTTACACTCTAGCACCGGTATTGTGCACCGGTAAGAAACATACCAATGCTGAATATTATCATGTATCCACCTTCTTGTCACACAAGCACCGATATTTTGCATTGGTAAGTTTTCACAAGCACCCATACCAAATACCTTACCGGTGCTAGAATTATCTTTTTCCCGCGTAATTGTTTTTCTAGCACCGATACACTCAACCGGTATTCCCTTTACCAATGCTCAAAATTATCATTTTTCTTCCTTCTTCTCACTTCGGCACCGGTATGTATTCTGCACCGGTATTTTTTGTACAGGTACATATGTCTACCAAGACACCAAAATTGTCATTTTTACATGATTTTACAGGTGCTAACGTGATTTCTAGCACTGGTATTGTTGCACCAATATACTGTTACCGGTGCCTATATACCTGTTTCTAGTAGTGTTAGACCAAAAGGTTATAAGTACACAATTCGTCATAAAATTACGATTATTTTGACATTTTCTCATTTTGCAATTTTTTTACAAATAATAATACTCCCTCTGTTTTTCTATTTATGGCATCAAAGGTTTAGATGCTTGGATTTAGGTGAAGAAAATGAATGGATGAAATTGAATGTAGAAAATAAAAAGTAGAATTAGTGGATGAAATTGAAAGAATCTTTCCAAAAATGGAAAGAGTTCCAAATAAAAGAAAACATCCATATATAGTAAATGTGTCATAAATAACAAAATAGAGGGAGTATATTAATTGAAAATCAAAACCAAAGTCAACTTTTAGGCCCTAAGCCCATAAAAACATTCACCCTTCATCTCTACGGCCCAATTACCCTACCTTTACAGCCCAATCGATACATCTTTGAGAAACAAACAGAAAACAAAATCAGAAACATACAACTAATGCTGCTCTACAGATTAGGACATTTCTTCAGCTCAGATGCACATCGGTCTCAGCCAATTTCATCTGCCTCTACGGATCTTTTTCAATCTTCTTCAGCCGGTTCTTCCATCCTTTTCTCTAGCTCTCTCCATTCACACTCCATAGCTGTCTGATAACTGATAACTTCAGCCTCCAAACTCTGCTGTATAAAGATTCTTCTATATCTCTACAACCAGATGTTGTACAAGGTAGTAGATATCATCCCAATCTTTTTCCCAACTTTATTCCTTGCTAACATAAAAGCAATGTTTCTTCATGTAAAGTTATGTGCGATCTCATGGATTAATTGATTGGCAATTTGTGAACTTATGTTAAAGAAGAAAACTTACCATATTGGAACATACTGCCGAAAACATATTTGCAGAACGAATATTGCGACGGATTTTGGTTTATGGAAATTGGTGATTTAGCAATATTTGTTTTAGCCGTATGGAAACATTATGTTTTTATGGAAAATCCCTATATTTATGGAATTGGATTAATGAAATATTATGGGATAATTGAGATAAGGTAAATCCCTTTATTTATG
>JAULKM010012629.1:0-14681 GCA_032355605.1 Rubia tinctorum
TTGCCATTTGTCTCTCATCTTACTTTAAATTGGAGTTGGTTTCCTACAATAGTTTGGTCGAGTTCAGAGTTATCCCTAGGTGTCATCTTGCATGCAGTATCTACGCTGGTCTCTATTGTGGCTCTACTACCAGCACCACCCTTCTCTTCATCTCTATTCAGCTCGCTGGTAGTTCCATCCTTGACACCAACAGCGAATGCCATAGTGATGCGCAACCAAACTGCCGCCGATAAATCTCTCGTTCATCTGGCTGGAATCTGCAAGATAAAGCCCTGGAGTTTTCCAGGGGAATATTCTCCAATGTCAAAGTTAGACAATTACCTTTAGATTATTAATGAATAGTTGAGTTTACAGTGTTACCTCTTTTCTTTATATAGGTTGGTAGATAGGGCAACTGTTTTATTTTCTTGTTGAGCACGTACTAGGGTTTTCCCCTGAGCTAGCCCAATGGTTATTACCCAAAGAATATAAGCTTGAGGGTAATTTATGGAACCTGGGCTGGCTAAATAAGGCACTTGGGCCCAATATTAATAGAACATTATCAATAAGCCCCTAGAAAGCTGAGGTTTTGACTCTAGAATTCATCTTAAGTTGTAAGGTACAATCTTCGAGTCCCCCGATGGGTTATTGGTTTAGCCTTCGAGTCATTTTAGGGTTCGACCCTTGAATTGGTTCATTTGAATTTATATTAGGCTATAAGATGTGACATTCAAGCCCCATGATGTTTTAAGGGTTCAACCTTTGAACTCATCTTAGGCTACAGGATGTGATCTTTTAGCCCCTTGAGGGCTCAAGGGTCCGACCTTTGAGTCGATTTAGGGTCCGAACCTCAAATTGATTTATTTGCTGAAGGTTCAACCTTCAGCTTTCTTATTTTAAATAAGGCCCGATGGTTAAGGGTTAAACCTTTGAATCCATCTTTTTTCCTGAAGCTGCTAACCTCGATACCGTGGCGTAAGGAGGTCTCGATCTCATATTTCTTAGAGGGATTGAGAAAGAGAAGTGGAAAGGATGCAAAGCACGTGACGCTCACTTACCTCTCTGGGTTAGTGGCATCCATCGTAGATTCCACGCATGCCTCATTCCCCATTGATGCAGGGAATCTTTTGCTCATGTGAGCCCATTATCCCACATTCTTACTTAACTTTTGGCAACTAAGGTAATCATCACCTTTCTCCACCTTCTATATAAGTCACCTTTGAGAAACACTAATCATTTTCCCCTAAATTCCTCCAAGGCATTCACTCTTCCTCTGAGCCATCGCTTTCCTTAAAGCCTTTCATCATACTTCCAGAGAACTCCGGCCAAACCACCAATAAGTCCCTTCTTTTACCTTTATCTCCCCTTACTTTCTTCTCTTTAGAAATGTTGGAAATGCCATTAGAGTTAAGGGGGAAATTCTGGGGTATTTTTAGGCTACTTCCACTGCTGGCAGAAGGGATAGTTCATGTTTCAGGAATTTTTGCGATGTTTCTTCCTCCACCGCTGGTTCGGGCTTTTTTTGTGGGAAAGATAGAGAAAATTTAGCTCAATGTCCGCCACCACACCAGGGTTACGTTCGGAAGTGGGTGGTATCGAAGGAGATAGTTCCAAGCTTGAGAATGATGAGGAGGGGAGGTTATACATTTGGGAGGAGATCCATACCCTTTTTATGGAGAGTCCCCAGAAAATTCCCAAGGAGATCTCCAACCTATTAGCTACCCTTTCCTCTGCGGTCAAGATTCCTGCAGACCTCAAGCTGGAGGTTCTTCGAGATGATGAAACTCCAAAAAGCCTTCAACTCGGGAGATGCAGCATCTACAAACAACATCTAATAATTGGGCTTTGTTTTCCGCTTCCCCACATCCTCTCTCGACTTCTCGAAGATCATAAACTCAACCTAGCCCAGCTTCATTTGAATGTCATAACCTACGTCATGGCGTTTATGACCCAGTGCCACAATATGCATATCACTCCTACTTATGATCTCTTTCGATCACTTTATTACTTGTCCCGGAACAGGAAAATTGTTCACAAGGATATAGAGATCAAGGGCATTCTCACTCTTAGCTATAGATCTTCGAAGCACCCCATTAAGATCTCCTCTAACTATAAGGAATGGCATAAGCCACCTATTTACACCTTTAAGTGCGAGGCCGAGTGTAATTGGGTCTCTTGATGGAATTCAAAACCCAAGTTCGTGAATGTTTCCATGTACTCTGTCCCAAAGAAGTTGACTGCAGTAGGGACAAGTTTGTGGGGGAATCCTTGAACGTCGTAGCCACCTACGGGAAGAAAGGGTCTGGTTATACTTGGTCCTGAGAGGTATATGAAAAGTAGGTATATGTACAAGCCCCGGTTTTGATAAAGTTGCCTCCTCCCACCAATGTCGAACTTCCCCTCTTCCAAGAAGAAGAAGAAGAAGAAAAAGAGTGAGGGTGGTAGGCCCAAGAAGGAAAAGAGAAAGACCCTTCAAAATTCATAGGAAGGGGTTTCCAAAAAGCCAAAAAGTGCCAAAGGTGGCAGCTCTTCAAAGCTCACCGCACAAACACGGGAGACTGTGCCCCTCGCCATAAAAACCCAAAATGTTACTGAGGGGGAAAAGTCCTCATCGAAGGGTACCCCCCCCCCCCCAAATTTTCTGAAGGTCAACGACCTAGTTGATTTCGAGGAGAAGGAGAAGATGGTTCTTCCATCTCCCATCGAAGATTATGCCAAGAATCCCTCCCCCCTACATCAATCTCCTCTTAGGGCCAACAAATCTAAGATCGGTGCCAAAAGGGATCGCGAGGGATCTCATCTCCTAGCCCCTCCCTCTGAATGCAGAAGACGAACGAGCAACCCTCTCTGAGCCCAACACTAATTCTGGGGCCGATGCAGGGAGGGTAGTCTCGTATCTCTAATTTTTTACGATCCCTCATTGTCGTAGTCCCCAAGGTGTTTACTGCAATGGGGGTCATGGACTCTATCCTTTGATAGTTCCTGGCTAAGGAAAAATAGGTCGGGGAGGCTAAGGCCACCTCTAGTCATGCCCAGGAGCTCGAACTCAAGGTGCGGGAGTTTCAAAAGACCCTCCAGAATGCTGCCTCCATTCATGAGGCATAGTAAAGGAGCTTTAAGAGAAACTTGAGAAGGTTGTCTCTGATCACGAGGCGGAGGTAAAGGAGCTTCGGGAGAAGCTGTTAAAGGAGGAGGAATCTGTTAAGCCTTGGACTAGCAAAATGCTAGGCTTGAAAGGCTTTCTCAGCCGAATAGCAGGTCTCTGTGCTCAAAGCCGACACCAATAGGTCGATGAAAACACAAGGGTTGAACGCTTCTTTGAGTCCTTATCTGAGACCTGTGTGGGAGTTCCTCAGAATATTCTTACCACGACTATCAACAAAGATCTTCCAGCTGAATACGCTACTATAATGGACGTGCGCAAGAACAATTTCACCCCTCCTAGCTGGACCATCTCTGGTGGAAGTTCATTCAGGATGGGGGTGTCGAATTTTCCCTACTTGAGCACCTGAAGGCTTCGATATACTTTTTCACTGCTAAGGAGTCCACGGCCATGAGGTGGATGAGGATGAAAAGTGGAAGATTTCATATCCACGATTTCAACCCAAGGCCAAGCACAAGCCCACTCCCTAAAGCACCCCGTCGCCAATCGTAACGCATGGAATAACAATGATGTATGAATTATTTTCTTAGGAAGTTCACCTTCGAGATTTATCCCTTATATTCTATATCTTTCTATCAATGAATGTTATTTCCCCTAATTATGCATTTTTTTAATTTTTTGTTTGCCTTGTAGAACCTAGCTCTGGTGCTCTACTGCCCTCCTCACACTAGATGGGGTTCCATCTTCGATTTCTATTCCCAAGTGATGAAGAAGTGGTATCATGAGATCGAATATTGGGCTTAGGACCATCGCACCACTGTCAGACGGTATTAGTGCATAGCACTTTTCCTCAAAGATGAGCTTTGAGCTAGGTATAAAGAGCTCGACCTGTGGCTATGTGTCCGCCATGATATACAAAAGGTCTTTCTCAATGACCTTAGTCATTTAAGGGAAGAGAGAGACACTTTAGCTTCCGCGAAGGACAGGCTAGTCGACCACCACAAGCTCTTTCTCGATTGGCACCGCAAGCTTCTCGCCAAAATCGCCACCGACGTGGGGTTTGATTTGATCCATGAGTGTTTGACTGCCACTAAGGCCTTTAAGAACTCTGGGGAAGATTCCTCCTCTCATTCTTAGGCGGCTATCAAACACTACCACCGCGAGGCTCAGAAACACTTAGACAACGTCAACTTTATACGTGATTGTATTCCGATGGCCAACTCAAAGCTTAAAAGTTGGAAAAGCATAACCAAGAGCTTCGATCTCGAGTGGAGTGCTTGGAGTGGACAATTAAAGAAACTGAGCAACTTTTCCTGATTGCTTATCAAGAGAGGAACAAGCTTGAGGAGGATGTGCACAAGCACCAAAATACCTTTACAGCTTACGAAAATAGCCTTCAAGCCTACATTTTTTTGCTTCAATAATTTTGAGGTATACCTCCAGGAAACCGTGGACATTATGAAGAGCCGGAATCTCCATAAGCACCCTAAATATGGTGAAGCTTATAAAGAGGCTGAGAAATAGCTGAATAAGATAAAGGACAAAAGAAGAGGAGCTCTGAGTTCTTAAACCACCCAGAAGAAGAGCGGAGCCTCGAGCTCTAAAGGGAAGAAGAAAAGCACGACTTTGAGTTCCCAGGTTCATATTTCTCCCGGACCATGTACGAGGAGCGGCTCTGTGTTCTCCCACTTGGGTCAGTCTACAAGACAAGAAGGAGGAACTCATCCCGTGTCCTCGACTCAACCAGATAACTATGCTCAAATGGGGCGTTTCTCAAGTTCAACAATCACCCAAGGATGTAATGCCAATTTCTCATGGGGCCCCATCTATGGGTATCAGTTGAGAGGTAACCCCCAGCATCGACCAGGAAGGCAACTCTAATAGGGCGATCAAGATAATAGAAGAGGACGAAGACCCTGAGATGTCCCTTTGTGAAAGAGGCTTAGGAAGCCTTTTGTGGCTCCCTCCAGCTCGTCCTAGGTGCAAGGGGTCAGGGGCCAGGATGAGAAGCAGTCAAACCTCATTAAGGATTTCTAGACAGTCATAGCTCCAGTTAAGTCCAAAGTAGATCCAATTGCATGTAGGTGGTTGTTTGTTATGTTGTAATGTTGTGATTTCATTTTGAATGTATGTAAGGAACTCACCTTTTTATTCGTTGGCCATCATGGCGCTTTGTATGAAATGTATCCATTGGATACAACCCTTTTCACTAAGAAAATCATTATGATTTCTTAAGGTATTCAGCCCTTGTTAGTTAGAAGGTCATCGTGACCTCTCAAGAAATTCGACCCTTGTTGCATATAGGTCATCATGGCATCATGATTTGTGCAACTATGGGATTCGACCCAGAGGCAGATCATTGTGACTTTTTGGGCGTATGCTAGGAATTTGATCCTTTAGAATTTATGCCCATGTAGAATTCAACCTAAAACACTTGGTAGGCCATGTGACATTTCAAGTGTTTGTAAGGAATTGAATCCTTTGGCGCTTATGTATACATGGGATTTGACCCAAAATGCTTGGAAGGCTATCGTGACCTTTCAAGTGTATGCAAGGACTTTGATCCTTTAGCGCTTATGCATATGTGGAATTTGACCCAGAATGCTTGGCAGGCGATCATGACCTTTCAAGTATATGCAAGGACTTCAACCCTCTAGCGCTTATGCGCATGTGGGATTCAATCCAAAACACCTGGCGGGCCCTCGTAACCTTTCAAGTATATACAAGGACTTCGATCCATTAACGCTTATGGGGATTCAACCCAAAATGCTAGGCAGGGCATAGTGACCTTTCAAGTATAAGTAAGAACTTTGATCCTTTAGCGCTTGTGCATATATGGGATTCGATCCAAAACACTTGGAGAGAAGGGCTTTGGCCTCCTCAACACATAGTGTGTTTTGGTGAGTAGGGTAGACTAGAATAATTTTGAGAAGCACTCTTCAATATATTGGTAACAAGGGTTGGGATATTTCTTCAACTTACAACAAGTATCTCTGCGAAGATATTCCTTGGCCTATAGCTATTTTTGGGTAAGTTACTCCCTGACCAAGTGTACTGAGACTTCGAAGAATAGTACCTCCTAAGGTTCGAGACATTATATAATCTGGGAATTAGCTCACCTAGAAGTAGTCTCCAGCACATAGCTACCTCCAGGATGTACTTCAACGACTTTGTAGGATCCTTCCCAGTTCGCAGCCTGTTTGCCTCCGGGCTTCTTTCAGTTTTTTATCCCTCCTCATCACAAGGTCTCCTTGGGAGAACTGGATTTTTTGAACCCTTCGGTCTTGATATCGTTTGATCCTTTTCTTCACCTTTGCTTCATGAAGGGATGCCCTTTCCCTATTTTCTTCAAAATGATCAAGGTTCAGCCGACACTGCTCGTCATTGGCCTCTTGGTTTTTGTCGCTGATAGAAAACCTTCTGAAGGTGGGTAGCCTAATCTCGGCTGGGATTACCGCCTCTGGGCAGTAGACTAGGCTATACAGAGTTTCACCCATGGCAGCAGATTCAATCGTTCGATACAACCAAAGCATGCTAGGTAATTCGTTGATCCCATTTCCTCTTACTCCTTCGAGCCTCACCCCGATGCCATTGACAATGGTCCAATTTGTGACCTCTACCTTCCCATTGGCTTGGGGATGATATACACTGGTGACTTTCTGGAGAATCTTGTATTATTTGCACCAGCTTTTGAATGGATCACTGACGAACTAGGTGCCATGGTCAATTATAATGGTTTGAGGGATCCCAAAATGACATATAATGTTCTTCCTAGAGAAGAAAAACACTGCTTTCCATTTTATGCTGGTTAAGGCCTCGGCCTCAGCCCTCTTTGTGAAGTAATTCATGACGACGATCAAGTATCTGAAGTGGCCTGGAGCTTTCAAAAAAGGCCTAATGTATTATTTTCCCATTTATCGAATGGCCAGGAGCTATTTATGTTCATCATTTCTTCCTTTGGAACATGAGTGATCAGTGCGTGCCCATGATGGCAAGCTTGGATATGCCTGTTAACATCGTCAAACATCTTAGGCCAATAATATCCCGCTAGAAGGAGTTTCTTAGCTATCAATCGAGTCCCCTGGTGGCTTTTGCATACTCTCTCATGAGTCTCATGGATTAGGTAGTCAGTTTTACGGGGGCTACACATCGAAGAAGTGGCTGGATAGGGACCCGTCGATAGAGCACATCTTCATGGATCACATACTTGGGAGCCTTCAGTATGATTTTCCTTGCTTCGATGGAACCTTCTGGAAGGGTGCCATCTTGGAGGTAGCTCATAATTGGCATTATCTGCAAATTTTCCTCCCCCACCATCACCATTGTTGTTTCTTCTTGAAAGCTACACTTGGCTTGGTGTCTCCACTATTAAGTGCCTTAAGGACCAAAGGTCCAGGACCGATGAGGCTAGTTTACTCAAGGCAGAGGCCTTGTGGTTCTTTTCTCGATGGACTTTTGTTAGAGTGTAGTGAAGAAAATGTTAGAGGAGGGGCTTCACTACCTCCAAGTAGAGTTGCAAGCTCATTTCCCTAGCCTTATATTCCTCCTTGACTTGCTGGACCATAATCTGGGAGTCACTGAAAACTTCTAGGCTTTGGACCCCTAGCTCTTTTACTAGTCGAAGTCCCATGATCAGTGCTTCATACTCTGCCTCATTGTTTTTGGCCTTGAAGTCAAAATGTAGTGCATAAGGATAGTCTTTTCCCTCGAGGCTTGTGACCAGTATGCCAGCTCTGCTCTCCCCCTAGTGTAATGACCCATTAACATAGAGCTGCCACATTCTCTTAAACTCTTTTCCCACATCAACTTTGATTACTTTTGTGGTTTCAACAATGAAATATGCTAAGTCTTAGCTCTTAATAGTTGTTCATGGACGGAACTAGACCTCGTGTTCACCAAGTTTGATCGCCCATTTCATCATTCAACGTGAAGCCTTGGGCTTAACGAGCACCAGTCTGATCGTATGACTGGTAAGTTGGATAATCTTATGGCTTTGAAAGTATGGTCGGAGTCACCTCGCTGCATGAACTAGATCCAGTATTAAGTTTTTAAGGGTGGTATACCGAGTTTCTGGCCCATGCAAAGCCCCTCTTACGAAGTCGATAGGGTGTTGTGCCATTTCTTTCTCCTGTACCAAGATTGTAATTATTGCTATGGGGGGCGAGATGTATAGGTACAAATCTTCCCCTTTTTCGGCTTCATCAGAGTGGGTAAACTTCGAAAGTTCTCCTTTAAGTCCCAAAAAGCTTGCTCGTACTCCTCTATTCATTCGAACTTATTGGCTTTTCAAAGCATATCAAAGAATGGTAGTGTTTCTCAGCACCTTTAGAGAGGAAACGGCCAAGTGAGGCCAGTGATCCAGTGAGTACCTCATATCTGGTGGTAGCCTCTATAGGCATCAAAGAAAGCGAGTACCTTGTACCCCGCTAAGCCTTCAACCAACATGTCGATAGACGGCAGAGGGTAGCTATCCTTAGGGCAAAATTTGTTAAGATCTATGAAATCGATACATATTCATCAAGCACCACCATGCTTGAGGACCATAATGGGGTTTGCCAACCATTTTGGGTAAAAATCTTCTTCGATGATCTCACCTCGAATAAGTTTCTGGACTTCCACTTTTATGGCCTCGGTTCTTTCGGGGGGAAACAAACTTCTCTTCGGCTTGACGGGTCTTTTGAGATGGGTCAACATTCAGCTTGTGAACCATCAACTGTCAGGGCACTCCTGTTAGTTTGGACGTGCTCCATGAAAATACATCTGCATAGTCATCGAGAAGGTCATTAATATTAATTTTGTTTCTGGTGGCATCCTCTTCCCCACGTCCACCATCCCTGGTGATCGGACGGAGCGTGATTCAGTGTCCTTAGGTCTAACTTCCCCATTTATCAAAGTGACGCAATTCCCCTTCTTTGCTTCTTTCAATGCTATTACCAAGAAATTTTAAGCTGCTGACTGATCCCCCCTGATAATTTCTATTCCCTTCCTGGTAGGGAATTTCACTGTCAAGTGATATGGAGACCAAATGGCTCGCGTCTGACACATCCAGGGCATTCCCAAGATACCATTGTAGGGGGATATGGTATCGATGACAGCGAAGCTACAATCGACCCTTACTTCTTTGTCTCCATCAGCAACTTGAACTAGGAGGGTTATTACACACAATGGAAGCACAATCTTCCCAGTAAAGCCAGATAATGATGAGGTGATTCTCCTTTACGCCCTAGACCCAGCTGGTCAAAATAGTTAACAAACATTACTTCCACCCCGTTGTCATCATCAACAAAAACCCTTTTGACAAAGAAATTCCCAATTGTTGCACGGATCACCATCAGATCTGCATGGGGTGTTTGACTGGGTACCGGGTCCATTTCTAAGAAGATTATGGCTTCCTCGGGTTGAACTCGTTTCTGGCGGGGTTCTCTGTAGGGGATATATTGGGATTGAACCTTGATGATGGTGTTCAAGGATCAGTCATTCAACACCCCATTGATGAAGTTAATCACTCTATTAGCCCCTTCCCAATTTGTATCTGCCTGAGGCTCTGGTTCGATCTATTATTTTTCTCTTGGTCGAGTTTCAAACTGTTCCCTATTGTTTCTATGTTAATATCAACCGCCCCGGTCGGAGCCCCTTATTCAGGGTTTTCGGCAGCGGCGTCCTTCTTTCCCCTTAGCATTTTCATATAGTCGGGGAGTAAGCCTTTTGTTACACACTTCTCGCTTTCATTTTTGAGGTGCTGGTACTTATCTCTGTCATGGTCTTGTTCCTTGTGGTGATTACAGAATTTGGTCAAGGTCTTCTTCAAAGGTGTGTCCTTGCAAGGAGGGGAGTGTCCTAAACAGTGCTTTATGGATAAAGTGTATCTCCGTCCAAGACTTGGTTAAAGGGGTATAACTTTTGATGACTGTTTTGGCCTTAGCACCGAGGCTTTAGAAATCTTTTCAGCCAAACCATCCCCTTCTCATTTCCTATTTGAAGCTTCCTCGATCTTCGAGTATTGTTTAACAATTTCTTGCAGCTGCTGCAAGGTTTCTGGTTTCTTCGAGACCAGTTTCTTGTACGGGTCGAGGTTGGAAATCTCGTTCATGTAGCCTAGGATCACATCATCCTCCGTTAGGTTGATTACACTGAGGATTTCATCTACATATCGATGGTAGATAGTTTATATTCATTTACCTAGCCTCTACTTGCTGTGGTAGAGTTCGATCAAGGTTTTAGTGAACCGCTTCTTTTGGAAGAACTGGCTCAGCAGTGCCCTTCCAAAATCCCTATAAGAGTGCAACGATCCCTTGCCTTGCTTGTTGAACCATTCCTGGGCTTTTATGAGGAGGTAACTCCCCACCAGCTTACACGTCAGTTGTTCGTTGAAGTCCCTAATTCATCAGACTAAAGAAGATTTGTATGAACTCACAAGGGTTTGTTCATCCACTGTAGGTAGGGAGTCTTTCTAGTGGCTTAAGATTTGTGGGTCATCGAGTTGCCATGGTTAGTGAGCTAAAAGGGGTGACTGCGACTTGACCCGAGAGGCCAATCAATCAATCCAACTCCCTTGTAAGGGTTTCGTTCCTCGCCTCCCTGCCACCCAATGCATGGATCTACAAATTGGCTTGATGAGAAGGAGGTATCCATAGTGAGGATCTGGTGCATGTGCCCAGTCCACGGTCCTCCCATTTCATAGTTGTAATATAGTTGATGTTGCCCTTGGTAGTAAGGGTCATGGAAAGGGATCTGCCCTCCAAGCCACTAATGGGGCTGGCTTTCTTGCCTAGATATTGCCCCATCGGTCGGGTTATTAAGCGGGTATCTCCTGGTTTGGTATAAGGGATGCATAAAGGGGCAACGAATAGGCCATAACTAGACCCGAACTCGGGAGCTTAGGTTGAGGTCAATCCTGGGCACCTGTCCTTACGTTTGCTGGGTAGGACATAGCCACAGGGGACATTCTTAGGGAGGCTTGTGGCTGGAACCTCGGCTGCACTATCAAAGGCATAAAAAAGGGACGCCATCTACCGTTGAATTATCCTCTCGTAAATCATTGGTGGATCCACAAGATAACCAGCATTTAAGTGTTTGCGCAAGGTGAGCCAGATCTTGCTGGGACAACGACAGTGCATTCCCTACACCTCGGACTGTTCGAGCGGTTCTAGGGGCTGCTTCTACCTGTGAATCTGCCGAAGCCTCTATAAAGTGTGGCTCATCCTACCTTTGCTGGTACGCCTGACTTTGCGAGGTAGAAGCTCTAATCCCTCCTACCTAGGGTTCAGCACTGACCTTCATTCGTCTGGAGGGTATGATAGCCTTGATCCAAGATCTCTCCTACACCACTATTGTTGGGATTTAATCTACAGCTACAGCCGGAGGTCTGCTCCCAGCACTTGGAGTAGTTGGGGGTCAGATTGCATCTTTTTTCTTTTCCGCCCTTTTCTCCCTCGGTTCGGGGATTGTACTTCTTCACCGGCATCTGAATTCATATCTTTCACTCGTTCTCTTCTGCTTAATGTGCTTGCCGTAGAAGCGGACCTGAACAATAGAGCTTACAAATATGACTAAACGATCCCACTGAGCGTGCCAACTTGATGTGCCACTGAACCGCCACTAATAAGTCTCTCGCTTGCCTGGCCAAAATCCGCAAGACAAAGCCCCTGAAGCTGTCCGGGAGAAAACGCTCAGATGCCAAAGTTAGAAAATTCCCTCTTTTCTTTATATAGTAAATAGGGCAACTATTTTGTTTTCTTGGGGAGAAAGTACTAGGGTTTTCCCCTGGGTCGGCCCAATGGTTATTACCCAAAATATATAAGAATGGGGGTGATTTATTAAACCTAGGCCAGCTAAATAAGGCACTCGGCCCCAGTATTAATAGTACACTATCACGTGGTTTCTCATGTCGGTGTTGACCTCAATTCTCCATCCATCTCTCCAGTGTCTTCTTCGCTAGAGCATGTTTCTCCGAGTCCAGTTTCTTCTTCGCCAGAGCATGTTTCTCCGAGTCCAGTGTCTGTCTCACCTCCACTTACCATCTCTCCCATTTCAGTTCCTAGTCAATCATCGTTTATTTCTCTGGGTTCAACTTCCCCGTCTCATTTACCACTTATTCTAAATGCTCATCCTATGGATACTTGTCTTAAAGATAGTATTTCCAAGCCTCATCGCCTAATGGATTTAAAAACGGATGTCGAAGATTTAGAACCCTCTAATTTTAAACAGGCATCCAAAGATCCTCGCTGGCGTCAAGTTAGTATGCAACTTTAATTAAAAATTGATACTTGGGAGTTGGTACCTCGTGACTACAGTCGTGATGTACTTAAAATAAATGGGTATATAAAATTAAAGACAATTTTGATGGGTTTGTGGAGTGGTTCAAGGCCAGACTTGTTGTTTCGACAATCACCAACATGCAAGTATTGATTATTTTGAAACTTTTAGTCCTGTTGTGAAACCTACCACTGTGCATTTAGTTCTTACTATCGTTTTTTATCTTAATTGGATTGCTCGTTAATTAGATATTAAAAATGCCTTCTTGCATGGTTTTTTGAATGAGGAAGTTTACATGTGCCGACCTGAGGGTTTCACGCATCCCTCAAAACCAAATTACATTTTTCATTTACGTAAGTCCATATATGGGTTGAAACAAGCTCCGGGAGTTTGATTTTCTCGATTCAGCAATTTTTTTTATTATCCATTGGTTTTAAGTGCAGCACTTGTGACACCTCTATATCTGTTTTAAAATACAAGGGTCATATGCTTATTTTACTTCTTTGTGTGGAAGATATTGTTCTTACTGGTAGTAGCTCCGTTCTAGATCATAAACTCATTTCTATTCTCTCGTCTCAGTTTGACATGAAGGATCTAGTGTATCTCCGTTATTTTCTAGGTATTCGGGTGTCACATACTCCTTCTGTCATTTTTCCTAACAAAAATATGTGTCTAATTTACTAAAAAAATCATCTTCATGCTGTTAAATTTGTATGCACATCATGTGTTTCTAGAGTTATATTGTCCTCTATTGATGGGGATCTTCTTGTTTATCCCACAGATTATCACGGTATGGTTGGTGATTTGCAATTTTTGACTATGACTCGTCCGGATATTGTTTATGCTGTTAATATGGTCTCGGTTTATGCATGCTCCTCGTACTACTCACGTTCATGTTGTGAAGAGAATTTTCAGGTATTTGCAGGGTATCTTGGAGTTTGGTCTTTTTTCCACTTGGTCAGTTCTCCTACGTTAGTGGTAGCTTATTCTGATGCAGATTGAGCATGTTGTCCTAACAGCCACCGTTCTACCACTAGCTATGCCATTTTTCTTGGGAAGGATTTGATTTCTTTGTGCTCAGCAACCTACTGTGTCAAAATCCTCAACTGAATCTGAAAATAGGGTTGTTGCTTACACTGCAGCTGAAACAATTTGGCTTCGTCAGCTTCTTGCAGATTTGGGGTATTTTCTTCGTGATCCTGTTAATCTCTATTGTGATAATGTTTCTACAACATATCTTGCCACCAATCTGATTCATCGTGATCGTAGCAAGCATATTGATGTAGACTACCACTTTGTTCGTAAAATGGTTGCACATGGAGGTCTTCGGGTTAGACATGTTCCTACTTAGTTACAGGTTGCTGATATTTTTACTGAATGTCTTTCTAGTGAGTTGTTTTGTAAACATCGTTCCAACCTATCCGTTATTGCACCCCGTAAAGATTGATGGGGTGTATTAGAGTATAAGGCTAGTATAACTTTTCAATGTGAATACAATTCTTATATATAGAGTGTTAGGTCTACCAATTGGGTAAGCCATAATTATTCTCTTAATTGTACAGTCTGCTATTTATTTATGGACAATCCACTGTATTTTTTTTACTTATACAATGCATTTATTAAATTAATCACTAAAATTTTAGATTGAAACAATGTATATTTTAAGTTAAATACTGTACTTTTTATATAATATTTTTATATTTTTACATTCAAACACGCATTATTACATTTTTCAACTTATAAAACACAATATTTAAATTTAAAAATACAATTTTTATGTTGAAAGTTACTCTCTCTGGTCCCAAAATATTGGCACCAAACGATAGACACAATTTTTTTTGAAAAGTACAATGGGTGGAGGGAATTGTAAAGAGAGTAAAAAGTAAATTTAGTGGATAAAAATAATCTAAAATTTATCAAAAAAAAGTAGGTATCAATATAAAAAGACCATCCAAAAAACAAAATAGTGTCAATATAAAAAAACTGGAGGGAGTATAAGATTTCCCCATTTATAATTAAACAAGGGACCAATTTGCACTTACACTAGTGGTATAACCTGTATTTGTGGGGGCTGAATGAAAATTTGCGTTTCTCCAATCGTTTTAGAAAGCGTTGCATGTTGTGGAATCTGGATAAAGCGATAAACCCCGAATCATATCCTTCTTCTACCCGTTTCACAGAGCAACTACACAGAAAAGAGAAGATGAACACAATTTCATCGACCTTCACGTTTTCCCCAAACCCAACCAATCTCCTCCAAAACCCAGCTCCCAAATCCTTCACACTCTCTTTCCCCAGATTTTCTTTCGAATCCCTGAAGCCCATCAACCACCAGCTCCCTCTC
>JAULKM010012639.1:0-14681 GCA_032355605.1 Rubia tinctorum
CTCCTCCTCTATTCTCGTTTTTGCAACCCATGCATGCCCGCCCTTCAGATCAGGCCACGATTGCTTACCTGTCCCATTTCAGTTAAATTTATAAAAATTATAAATTTAAAATAATTGATCAAAATTAAGCTAAATAATATTTGTTTTATTTTTTATTAAATTGAACTGGAATTCAGATAAATCGGAAAAAATAGGACATAATTGTCAAAACTCTACGAGAAGATATTTCTATTTGATCACCACGTGTGGAGCTAGAAAATTTTTTTTGTGGGTCACAATTTAATTAGATGATTCTGTCTTTGAAAACAGTGTTAAAATTTTGAGAAAAATTAAAATTTAGAGGAATAAGGTGGGTATAAAATTAAAAATAAACTAAAACACTAATAAAAAATCATATATTAATTAACAATAAAAATTAAAATATTTTTTTTTGAAAAAAAGTAGGCCAATTGCCCACGGTGTGGCTCCGATACTATTGATCACATCCCATAATTGGAAATGTTGTGATCGCATCTCAAAAGCCAGAACTATCAAATAAATCAACATGAATAAGTTCTTAGATATGAAGTGGAGGTGTTACCTGGACAACGAGCATCCATATCTGATAGGTCCTTTTCTTCCCTTTTGCTTATTGAACACTCGTGATGAGGAGTATTATATATATAGCATGGAATTGGTGGGTAGATAATCATCTAGGATGCTTTACATAACAGTCCCCCGAATGTAGATAAATTGCCATGGGAAGCTAATCCTTTAGGGCATTTTACATAACAGTCCCCCAAAACCAGATAAATTGTCAAACACGTCACTGTAATAGAAGATACCCTATCTTTCATTCAAACAATCGAGGGTGTAAAGTGAAACTTTTAGAATTTTTCCGAGTCTTTTCTGATAGTTATGTAATCCGCGGGAGTTCATGTAATTCATCATATTCTTGGGTGCAGAAAATCATTGATCCCACAAGCAGCAGACAATTTTGAATACTGAGAGATAAAAATTCAAGTTGGACGCCGCATAATCAATTGGCTTCAAGACAAACAGTGACTCTGACCAGCATGAGATTTTGTCGGCAAATTTGGAATTTTCTCCCGTTTTCTAAAACCAGAAAGTCCCCTTCCTATCCAAGAGCGAGTATGATGGGTGGGGTGGGAAAAAAATTTGAAAATCGAATTATTTGAATTTGAATAACTCGAATCATATTTAAAATATAATTTTTAGATAATTGAATTGAATAAATTGAATTTTGAATATGATTTTTGATATGGAAACTCAACCCAAAACCCGATCCGAATACCAAATTACAAATTAAAAATATTAAATAATATAATTCTAAACTTTAATATAAAATTTATAAATACATAGCCAAATTCATGGCCCAAACTCACATAACTCATGGCCCAAAACGAAAATTGAGAACCTTCATTATTGACCCTTAATATAAGTATAAACCCTAAAATTGAGAGCCTTCTTCCTGCCGTTTTCTTCTTCCTGTGATTTTCTTCTTCCTGCGTGAGAGGCAGAGTAGAACTTCCGCCCTTTTAGTACGTGCTGGTGGAGTTTTACACCTCGTGGTGCTGGCACTGCAAGGCTCTGGCGCCAGAGTGCGCGACCGTGACGATAGGGCTCAAGGACGGGAGCAGAAGGTGGTGCTCACGAAGTTGGACGATGCGGAGGGAGGCTGAGTTGGCGAAGGAGTACGCGAGGTGAGCAGGTTCCCCTTATTTTTCTCCTTCGTTGATGGAATCCACAAGCCTTACACCGGTCAACGCACCAAGTGAGTAGCCCAAATTCATGGAATCTTTTTTTAGTTTCATTTGATTAAAGCTATTTTTGGTTAATCATGGATTATTAATATCTGTCCAGTCTCTAATGTAGATTTTATGATGCAGAGATTCTATTGTTACCTGGGTGAATAAAAAGACTGGACCTGCTTTGAAAAGCATTACTACTACAGAAGATGCAGAGAAAATCTTGGCTGTTGAATCGAAAGTGGTTTTGGGGTTCTTGGATGCTGTAATTTGCTTTATTCGGATTAGATCCGAATTCAAACCGAAACCAAATTTCAAATTCGATTCGGTTTATTCGGATCGAATTCGGTTTTGAGATTTTTATAGACAAAATCGAATAACCCGAACCGAATAACCCAAAAACTGAATAACCCGACCAGACTTCCACCTCTAACAATGGGAGACTTCTAGTCCCCATTTATGTACACAAAGTCCCGGTTTTGTTTACACTGGGGAACTTTTAAGTGAGACTTTTACTCAAATTTGGTGACATGAATGGATTGAGTCTCTTGTGGTAAAGCTACCTAAAAGACACACAAACCCAATTTTAAAAACACGTTTTTCTCTCATGTTGTACGCCACATTGCCAAAGCATATGGTTTTTTCTCTTTTTCAAATGTTATTTATTTTTTTAGCAATGTATTTTGTTTAATTTTTAATTTTTACCAATATTTTTATTTTTATTTTATCTATATAGTTTTTTTCCTGGAGTTCTATATATATAATTTAATATTCACTATATGTTGATATCCACCACATGTACAATGCTAAAGTCTTAAATTTAATTTAACCTTACAATTATGCATTACATAAAATCAACATTATTTATTTAATTTGGTTAACGAATATATATTTTTTATATAAATAATTTTCACAACTTCAAATTACTCCCTCTTTCCCAACTCTATTCGCACTTCTGTTTTTTTAACACTATTTTCCATCCAAATTTGACTGCATATTTGAATGTATATATCAACAACAATGTTATATACATATGATATTGTTGAATTCGTCGTAACAAGTAGTTTCTAAATATCAACTTTTTGTTTGCCGTTATTATACATAGTTAAACATATTAGCGGTCAGACTTTTTTTTTGAACAGCATGACAATGATTGTGGGGCAAATAGAGGCGGGACAGAGGAAGTGCTAGAAATAAAAAATTATATTAATGCAAAAGTAAAATTTTATTTAGGTAATTAGAATTAATTTTTTTATTTTAATAACTAATCTACAAATATAAATAGTGAATTGGAAATAACTGAAAAATAACAGGACTAATCAAAGATGATGTGGAAGGTACTGTATGACGCGAACATGACTGAATGATTGTGAAATTTGAGGCTGTTGAGAGGAGAGAGAGTGCAAAAGTCCCACTTTTAACAATAAATAATTATTTCTCTTACACCCACATCACTCACATCAACAATTCACTATACAACCAAATTCTTCTCTTTCATACAATTTATCAACAACCAACACAACCCTAACTTTATCAATTTATTTTTATTCATTTTACATTCCTAAGTGCATTTTATTTATATTACAATACTTATTTAGTTAATATAATAATAAAATACTTACAATACATTTTATTTGTGTAGAATTTTTTAATTATGAAAATTCAGAAAAATTCAGATATTATGAGAACAAAATTATACTTATTATCTACCAATTTTTCAAACATGTAAGTTTAATCAATGAGGAAATGAATAAAATAAATACAATAAATGAGTAAATGAACAAAACCCATGCAATAAGTAAATTCAATAAACGAGTAAATGGACAAATCCCATATAATAAGGGTAGTCATACTTCGCTCCTGGGTTGAGGCAGGTTGTGCCACGAGGAAATCCATCTGGATTTTTTGCCATTTTAAATTGTTGCCATGTAAACAACCCATACTCATGGGTCGCCGATAATTGTAGTCTAAGTTTTGCAACAACTGAAAATCGTATCCTAAGTTTAGTGACCATTTTTGTGCTTGTCGGGCGTGTTTAGTGAATTAATAAAAATTTAAGAGAAGGTTTCCTGAAACAAAGTGCCAAAATCACCCTAATTTTAAATTTAAAGTGTCAATATAACCATGTAAAATGAGAAAGTGTAAAAATAACCATAATTTTATGATGTAAGTTGTGTCAATATAAACCTGAGAGCCGTTGACTCCAATTGCCAACACCGGAATTGGCCGAATTTTAATGAAATGACAAATTTTCCCTTTTTTAAAAAAAGAAAAAAATGAATTGACCTCTTTTCTTCTTTCACTCATCCACCATTACCCCTTTGCCGACAACACTTGCACAAACACTGGCCCGGGTCGAAATCGGCCGGTCGCCGCTACCGACAAACACTTGCGCAGAACCCCGGTCACCACCGCCGTCGAATCCTCTGATGTTGTGATCTCTCTGTCTTAAGAATTTTTAGTGTTTCCGTGTTGAATCTAAATGCCTCTCCCTGTCCCACAAAAGTTGAATCTGAATGCCTTTCATGGTCCCACGGCGGCGAACGCTCACAGTCCGATAAGAGCATGCTGGGGCACTCTTTCGTAGAGAGCCCGTTTCAGTGCCCGTACCACAAAACTGATTTTGTCCATGATTTTAAAGTGGACGCGAAGCCGACGGACAGGCCCATACTAGAGGATCACGACGGAAAGAATAATGAGAGTGGCGGCGTAGGTGGAGGAGAGAGAGAAAGAGCTGGATAAGAGACAAGGTTCCGACTGCTCAAAACCCCGGTGGCTGTGGTGACACTGTTTCTATTAAGTTTCCAAAAAACTAATAAGCTTAGTAGTGGCGGCGGGAAGGGGTGGGTTGTGGATGGGAAACCGATGTGTTTCTGGGGTGGCTGGTGGTGGTAGATGGCGATGGGAGGTGGTGATGTGGTGGCGGCGGTGGTGGTTGGTGTTAGAATTAACAACCTGAATAGGAGCCAAAGAAATAGAATTGCAGAGCTGTAGATAGAATAACTACTGCACTTGGGCGAAAAATTGCCTAAATCTCGATGCAAGTTAACCAAGGCGGGTGACTCTAGGGTTTACTCTGCTCTCACCTTAATTGTGCACTTGACTCGGGAGGGATGGAACTCTTAAGTATGTTTAGAAATCATAATTGAAACTACTAGAGATCAAAGAATGTTACAGTGTATCTATTCAACCTCATAAGAAACTTATTTATAGATAAAATAGGGCAACTGACAATCAGATGTTCTAGCCACTAAATTTCTACCAGATACATATCTTTTAATTGAGAAAAATCAGACTTTGACCTATTCTTTTAGACTAATTCTCTTATAAGTAAACAAGTCATTAGAAAATAGTTTCTTATAAGTACCAAGTCAATCGTAAAAAGTACATACCTTGAAAAAGTACAAACTAGAGTCCAATTTCTCAAACACATCCAACAATCCCCCACGTGTTTCAGAATTTTCAAAAACCAATCACAAGTATAAATAATCTGATGTCTTTTGGACTTGAATAAGGAAATACACACACACACATATACTATAAATAAATAAATGAGAGTTCCGCATACTAAAATGGTGCACTTTAAGACCTAGCACTTTACCCTGCATCACAAGTGTCCCAATGAGTAATCTTTTAAACTCATATAGTTTAGGTAGCCAATGCCATGACACTTATTTAGGTGACTCATCAAGTGTGTTGTCTCACACCCTCATACAAGAATGAGTTCATTAAGAGATCAAATATCTCAACCTTCCCGGTGACAACTTCCATGGATTTCAAATCCAACAGGTTACAGAACTTTCCTACGTTTGACCACATTGAACTAAGAATTCAAACTTATCATTCAAACTCTTAGTTGGGTATCAACAAAGAACTAACCCCAAAAAGACTTTAGTCTCATTTCCTTTGATGTGTCTATGACCATTCGTCCACACAACCCTTTCGTCAGGGGGTTGGCCAAATTCAGCCCCGGTCTTACAAATTCCAGTGATAGCACACCCATTTCAATCAAGCTACGTATCACTTTATGTCGGAGGCGTACATTCCTTTTATTCCCATTGTATTCTGCAGGCATTGCAATTCCAATTGCAACCTGAGAATCACATCTCATAGATACCGAAAGACATGGTCTTCCAATCATTGGCATGTCAGCAACCATATTTCTTAACCAATCAGCTTCTTGATCTGCCAACTCAATAGCAATTCATTCAGATTTGAACTAAAAATGCTTGTTTGTTCAACCGACTTCTAAGATACTGCTCCACCACCTAAAGTGAATAAATAACCACTAGTAGAATTAACTTCATCATATCCCGACACCCAATTAGCATCACAATAAGCTTCAAGTATACTTGGAAAACCATAAAACATAAATTCTAATTAATAGTCCCTTTTAAGTATCGCATTAACCGAATAAGAGCCAACCAATGATCATAATTAGGATTATGAGTGTATCTACTTAGTCTACTCACTGCATAAGCTATGTCAGGTCTCGTGCAATTCATCAAATACATCACACTACCAAGAACCTTAGCATAATCAGCCTGATTTACACCTTCTTCTTCATTCTTACAAAAATACAAAGGTGAATCATATGGAGATTTAGCACATGGTTCATTCCAATATCCAAATTTCTTAAAATCTTTTCAATATAGTGAGACCAATTTAGACTAAAGTCATAACCAATTTTCTTAACCTTTATCCCGAGAATTACATCAACCTCTTCGAAGTCCTTCATATCAAATTTGGAACTCAAGAAAGTCTTTGTTTCACTAACAGTGTCAAGAGTATTACCAAGGCTAAGCATGTTATCCACGTGCAAACAAATAATGATATATGTAGAACCATATACCTTAGAATAAAAATAAGTATCACCAAAATTAGAAACAAATCCATTTTCTGTTAAAACTTTATCAAATTTCTCAAACCATTGCTTATGAGCTTTTTTAAGTCCATACAATGATTTAATCAATTTGCATACTTTTTGTTCTTGACTTGATACAACAAAACCTTCAGGTTGTACCATGTCAATTTCTTCATGCAAATCGCCATTCAAAAATGTTGTTTTCACATCCATTTGATGCACGAATAGAAGCAAGTGCAAGAAATATACAAATAGTAGCAATTTTGGTAGCAGGAGCATAAGTATCAAAATAGTCAACTCCCTAAATTTTTGAGAAAATCCTTGTGCTACTAGTCCTGCCTTAAATTTGTCTATAGAACCATTAGCCTTGAGTTTCTTTTTTTAAAATCCAATTGCATCTGATCGATTTACATCCTGGGAAAATCAACAAGCTCCCAAGTGTTGTTAGACATATTGGAATCAATCTCATTATTGATAGTTTCTTTCCAAAAAATAACATCTACAGATTTCATTGCTTCAGAAAAACTCTTAGGATCTTCTTAAATTAAAAATGCATGCATGAACTCTTCAGAATTCTCATCATATTTAGCTAGAGAGAAGAAACAAATGGTCCAAAATCATGTTTTGTTCTTATTCGCTTGCTACTAAGTAGTTCTCTATGACTTTCATCTAGAGGTCTTTTACTAGAAGAAGAAGTTTCAGATTTCTCATTAAAAGGAAATACATTCTCAAAAATTCAACATCTATAAACCGACTTTAAATGTTAAGCAACGATAAATAGCACTATTACAAGCATACCCAACAAACATCGTATCTACAGTCTTAGACCCAGTGTTAGTTTTCTTAAAAGCAGGTAAACATACTTTAGCAAAACAACACTATACTCTCAAATAGCTCAGGTTTGTTGATAAACCTTTCCACAGTTCATAAGGAGTAACATGAATCCCTTTATGAGGTACTCCATTAAAAATATAACAAGCTAAAAGAATAGCTTCCCCCCCCACCCACATTTGATCAAGTAACCCAGAACTAAGTAGCATAACATTCAACATTTCTTTCAATGTACGATTTTTTCTTTCAGCAACCCCATTTTGCTCAACTAAGTAGTATATGAAGTTGCTCTCTAATGTATTATGCCTTCTTTTATACACAGAGATTTCAAATTTTCAAATTCATATTCCCCGCCTCTATCTGATCTTAGCCTTTTAAGTTTTCTATCATGTTGATTTTCAACCCCAGCCTTATATTTTATAAACATTTCAGTGATTTCATATTTAGATCTTAAAAGATATACCTTGGTGCATTTAGAAAAGTTATCTACAAATGTAACATAATAGTGTGATATGAATTTCCTTGTGAAGACTCTAAATTGCGAAATTAAAATCTTTGACCGAATGAAGGGATCTGCAAACTCTTACTAAGTCGCACAGACTGATCAAAATTAGCTCCTGGGATTTTGAACAGCTCGAGAATTGTAAAGCCACATATCCCGCGGGATTAGTTCACAATTCAAAAATTTGCTCGTTAACTAGCTAGCTCGTAGGATTAACTCACAAATAAAGCGTTCTTTATTCACTAACTAGTCTGCATGATTAGTTCACAAAGGGTATTGATACTTAATTAACCTGCAGGATTAAGCAACAATGAAAATTAATGCTCGTAAGCTATCAACCTGAAAATCTGAACTTTTTATTGATAATAATGTTGTAATTCAGCCAGTACAAATAGAAACTGAAAATAAATTATGGCAGATTTAAGAAGCTAAAACCACATCTAACTATAAAACCTAATTTAAATTTAAACGATGACCATATTCATCCAAGTAAATCAATCCAAATATTGGATGAATTCTTGAATGAATCTACCTTATCTTAACCTACCAAATCTAATTCTAATCATAATAAAAATAAATATTCCAAACCCTAATTAAAATATTACCAAAACTCTTCAAAGCCAACATGGCCGAGTTTATGACTTCATTAATAATAATAAAAATAAACTAAAATTATCACACTATTTCATTAAAAAAACTCAGTGGGAAAAAGTGTATAGTGTTGACCTTCTAAAATTACTAAACAAATAAATTATAATAAATGATATTTTTGACATCGTATCATAGTGTTTTCCACCTCCGCTGCTAGTACTTTCAAAATCAGCCAAGTTAGAATGAATTAGTTCAAGTAACTCTAATGTTCTGTTAATAGGAGTAGCGAATGATTTCCTAGCATGCTTTGCTTCTACGTAGATTTCACATTTTGGAATAGATTTTTCCAAGTTATCTGGAATCAAGTTTGCATGACTTAATCGTTTGATATATTTAACATTCAAATGCTCTAATCTACCATGCCATTTATCCAAGGCACATAGGATATAAGCAGAAACAACATCATTTATTTCATTCATAGTGTCAAGAACAAATAGATTCCCAGTACAAAATGCCCTAGAAACATAAGCCTCATTCTTAGTAATAACTAATTTCCCAGCATCAAAGGTCTGCTTAAACCTAGCATTCATCGGTAAAGCACTAAAAATTAAATTCCTACGCATATTGGGAACAAGCGGGACATTAGTCAAAGTTAAAACTTTTCCAGAAGACAGTTTCAGAGCAATATCACCAACTCCAACAACTTTCAGTGCTCTAGCATCTCCTAAGTAAACATTATCATGTTGAGATTCATTGAGAGTTTTAAACAAGCATATTTCGCTGCAGATGTGACGAGTTGTGACCGCAACAAACTCTCCAGTAAGGTTGCTTTGAGTTTTGTTTGCATCTCTGGCCCGTGTAGGCATACGACAGTCTTGTTTCTTATGACCAAGCTTGTTGCAGCTCCAGCATTTCAGTTTTCTTTAGAACTCAGCAGATGGCCTAGGAGCAGAACTTTTCCCTTTGGTTTTGGGAGCTTGAAACTTGTTCTTACCACCAACGGAACTCTTCACAACATTAGCATTATTAGGTAAAGAACTAGGGACTTTGATATTACCTAAATACTTCCTGTTTGCGTCCTGAACCATGATGTCAGCAATGAGTTCATCAAGGGACATCTTCCTCTTGTCATGTATCAGCTTAGAGCGATAATTATTCCAAGATGAAGGCAATTTGTCGATCAACACAAATGCAATCAAGTGGTCATCCATGGGGATGCCTTCAGCTTGAATCTTAGAGACCATAGATTTGTATTCATGAAGTTGATCCAAGATAGGCTGATTATCTTTCATCTGGAACAAGGTCCACTTGGAGGTAACATACTACTTTTTGCCTTTGTCTTCAGCACCATACCTCCTTTTCATATTCATCCATATCTCCTTCGTCGAGTCATAATTGACATAGATGTCAAACAACTTCTGAGAAAGGTGTCTGATGATGAATCCACGACAAGTGCGATTGTGATCTTCAAAACTCCCTTCAGATTTGGATTTTTCTGACCGCAACGAGTCTCCAGATTGAGACGCCAGTACATAAGAGAGTTGAGGAGTCACCGGAGAAGGCATCACAAGAGTTGATGAGACGGTCTTAGAGACATCTGCTGACTTGCCTTCAGAAAGAACATAGTGTAGCTCAAGCTCTTGAAAGAAGAACAACAATTCCTCAGACCAACGTCGATAGTTTGGGCCGGTCAGAGGCTCAAGTTTGGACAGATCAGGCGCTGCGAAGTTTTTTGACGTATTGATCAGCGGGTTGTAGAACAACAATTTTTTTTGCTCAAGATTGTTAGAACTAAAACTTGAATAGGAGCCAAAGAAATAGAATTGCAGAGCCATAGATAGAATAACTACTGCACTTAAGCGAAAAACCGCTTAAACCTCGGTGCAAGTTAACCATGACGGGTCACTCTAAGGTTTACTCTGCTCTCACCTGAATTGTGCACTCGACTCAGGAGAGATGGAACGCTCAAGTATGTTTAGAAATCAGAGTACAAAACAAGTCATTAGAAAATAGTTTCTTATCCAATTGCTAAGACCTTCAGAAAGTACAAAACATAGTCCAATTGCTGAACACACATCTAATAGTTGGGGGTGGCGGGAGGTGGCGGCCGGTGGTGGTTGAAGGTGGTGGTTAGGGTGGCATGCGGTGGTGGTTGTGGTGGACGGAGATAGGATGACGAGTGGTGGTGGCGGAGAGCGTGCCAGAGAGGGTGGCGGGTTGTGGTGACCGGCTACAACATGAGGGGTAAAATGAGGGAAAAAATTAAGGTGAAATGGTCAAGGGTATATTCAACATTTTAGACCCGGTCAACAGCCTAATTGGTGAGTCAACGCCGGAATGTGGCTTGAAAGTTATATCGGCACAATTCATCATAAAGTTAGGGTTAGATTAACATTTTTTTATTTTACAGTGTTATATTGACACTTTCATTCTAAATGTCGACATTTAACCCTTCATTTAAAGTGACGAAAATTTGAAAAGAACGGAATTATGCTACTCCCTCTATTCCAACTCTATTTGCACTAACTGTTCATTTAGTCAAACTTTGTTAATTAAAATAGTAAATTTCAGGTAATACGTATGATAATATATTATTATGTGTGATTCCATTAGAATCGTATTAACATTTATATTTATAATGTTATTTTATATAATATTTACTTATGCACAATTAAATATATCAATGGTAAAAAAATAATTCGGATCAATTTGAAAAAGTCGTTTTTTACAAATAGCTAAAGCTGGGACGGGGAAGGACACTCCTATCACTCCATATTCCAAATATATCACACTTTTGATTACATCAACGTATCCTAATGACATGCAAAACTTGGATTAAAATAAGATTGACAAACCCATAATCAATCAACCAAGTAGTTTATTAACCTTAAAACGACGTAATCACTAATTAATCAACATCTAGATTCCCTCTCTTCAATCCTCACCGGGAATCCCCCTTGCATCTTCGACGTCAAGTACGACACAAACACCGGCTCCGCCCCTTCTCCGATCACGGGCACCACCCTGAACCGCCGCAGAACGCTGCCGACCACCGCCTTCATTTGCAGCATCGCCATCTCCTTCCCCAAGCACACCCTGGGCCCCGCCTGAAAAACAGGGAACGTGAACGCATCCTTCCCCACGAACCTCCTCTCGCCGCCACCCGCCGCAGCCTCCAGCCACCGCTCCGGGCGGAACTCCGGCCAGTCCGCCCCCCAGACCGCCTCCACTCTCCCCATGGCGTAGGGGTGGTAGATGACCCTCGTGCCCTTCTTCACGAAAGTCCCGTCGGGTAAAACGTCGTCGTTCTCGGCCGCCTTGGTGTCCAACGGCACTGGCGGGTACAGCCTCATGGTTTCGTATAAGGAAGCGTGAGTGTACGGCATGTCTTTAACCTCCTCGTACTTCGGATTCTCCGATAATTTATCATTAATTTCTCCGAGAATCTCATTCTCCACCTCCGGGTGCCGGGAAATCAGCCAGAAAAACCATGTCAGCGCCGCCGATGTGGTGTCGCGGCCGGCCAGGATGAAGCTCAAAACTACATCCGCGACGAAATCCTCGTCGCAATAGCTGGAACTTAAAAACCGAGACAATATGTCGACGGAATCAATCTTCTCCTTCTTCTTCTTCTCCCTCGTGATTTCCTTAGCGAATCCGCGAACCACCGCCGTGGCTTTCTTCAGCTGCTTTTCCGACCCGATGTTGAGAGCCCGTTTAAGCTTCCATATCACCGGAAGCGGCGCGTTCAGCCGCTCGCTGATCAGGCGCGTGGCGTCCTCAAACGCCGCCGGAAACTCCGCTTCCGGGAGCCCCGGAAGCAGATACTCCGGGTCGTACCCAAATGCAATCTTACAGATATTATCAAACGCAAACCGCTGAAAAACATCCTGGAAATCCAAAACCGTTCCATTCTCAGAGGCGGAGGACAGTATCGGAATCAGCCGCTCGGAGAGCTCGGTGTCCACCACCGCTTCCACGAATCGCCGGAGAGACTTTGTATTAAACTCATGGCTGGAAACCTGCCTCTGGAACTTCCATTTCTCGCCGTCGACGTTGAAGATTCCGTCGCCGAGAAAATCCTTGTTAGTGGCATGCGCGAACTCGCCTTTCCGGTAGTTGTCGAACCGGGTCTTGAGTATGTGCTCCACGTTGGCCGGCGCCGCCGTGTAAACCTGGCGCTGCCCCAGCGGGCGACGGAGCGTGAAGGTGAAGTTGGGCAGGGCGGAGACGATCTCGTACGTCCAGTGGGCACGGCGGTGCTTGTTGGCCTTGATGGCGAAGTAGGAGCCGATGAAGGGGTATGACTTCGGAAGTTTCCCGGAGTTTGTGGAGGATGCTTTGGCGGCGGCGGAGGCGGAGGAAGGTGATCGGAGTTTGAAGAAGAAGAAACAGAGTAGTGGTATGAGGTAGAAGATAAGCGATGTGGTGTACTCGATGTCGAGCTCGAGAAGCGCCATTTTTGTTTTGTTGGTTCTGGAAATGGTGATTGCTGGTTATCCATTCGTTTTGTCTGGATTTATAGTTTTTTTTTTTTTGGAGAAGAATTTAGATATTTTTTATTCTTTGGGAGTGAGTGTTTGCAAATTTGCTTTCCATTTTGCGCAATTGTTTGTGTTTAAAATATACCAGCTCTGTCCCAAACTAATTAGGCGGTATCTTGTTGAAAATACTCCGTTCCTCCCATAATTTTTAGCCTATTTATTTTTCCCTAAATATAAATAATATATTCATAATAAAAATATTAGGTGAAATATTGTAGATTTACTTTAATATATATTTTTAAAATATTATTTTTATGCAAAATTATTATCTATATTCAGAGATATTGACAGTCGAACATAATTATTGAAAATTGTTAAATATGTCATAACTTGTGTGATGTAGAGAGTATTATATTATTAGCGTTAAGGGCGTACTCCAAGCACATATAGGAGTGATGGATTTATTACGGCGCATTTAGCATTTGTCTTTTTAACCAAACACAAATGGGAGATGTTTAAATTAGGCCTTACAGTTACACTGATCAACAATTTGTTATGGTGATTTATGAACTAAATATATGTAAAAGTCAAAGCCGTTATATCTGTGACAAAACGAATGTTACACGATGATTATCTAATTAAAATTCTCATAGCTCTGAATATTTTTAAACCGTATGTCAATTTTAAAAACCAATATATTTCTAGTGTTAATTTGATGCATATAAAAATAATAATGACTAAAGATATAATTATGTGGTATAATCGTTAACGAAATAATCTATTCTTAAATTAAACTAAACTAATTGTTATAATGCACAACCAAACTTTTAATCAATAAATCGCAATAAATCGCAATAATTTTAAAAAGATCAAATGTAGACTAGCACGTTTTTTTTGGTATTTTCAATCCGCAATATTCAGAAACATGTATTTTAACATAATTTCAGACCTTTTTGATATGTTCACAGCTTGCAAGTAGAAATTAAACGAATTAATAACATTGGAAGGAGTCTACCGATTATTTTATTTATTTTTTACTCATTCTGTCTCAACCAACTTTCAATAACACTACTCTCTCTCTCTTTTTTAGAATAATTACGCTACTCATTTAATTAAATATAACTGGATTTAACTAAAAATACTATCCTATGATATAAATAAAAATATTATTCTATGATATAGTGTTAGTATTCAATTTAACGTTTAAACTATTATATTTTATAAAATTATACATGATTAAAATGATTAATTATCATTTTTTTAGTTAACTATGAAAAAAGTCAAACTTCAGCTGTGGAGGGATTACTTCATTTGTTAGTCAATTATTCAGAACCCTGGCGCACCCAGTGTTCTTTGGTGATTTGCATGTCTTTTTTTAAATTCTAAAGTTCATCACAGATGAGCGGGGTTGTTTGAATGGAACCCCAAACCATTGGTAGCTCGAAAAAGTGAACAACTTACAAAAGGTCTATGTATTTGACCAATCCAAGACTCTTCCTATAGCAGAAAATTATTCGATTTAGAAATTGTAGACTGTGTTTCCACTACAGAATCCTCCACCCCTGTGTTAAATTCTGAGTGGCCAGACAGTCCACAAAATCAAAAATCATTCTACTATGTCTTTGAGTATTGCAGTGTTTGGATTTATAGCAAAACCTTCT
>JAULKM010012660.1:0-30917 GCA_032355605.1 Rubia tinctorum
GTATGTTATGAAAATTTGTTACTTACAGATCTGAACACTGAATATGGTCTGTTAGAAACTGCAACTGTTACCTTACATATGTATCACATAGCTAATAAGCATTAGTGGTTACTTTAAAAAACTAGTATCCTGACAATTTTGAAACTTCATAAATTTATTACTAACAGATTTAAAACTGAATAGGGAATGTTATATTCTGCACATGTTAGCTTACAGTATGTATAACTTATGTTATATGAAAAATTAGTTACTTGTAAATTCATGTATTAATCAACTTTCATTTTTCGGTAAAACTTTCAAGTCTTCAAGAACACAAAACACTGGTTGTGCTTATGGCACATAAAACAGAATATAATACAACATTATTGGAAATTTAAGAAAGATGAATTATTTAAAAATGCTTTAGACTATTGTATGAAAGAATGTGCTGATCTAGCTGAATTTGAAGAGAAATGAAACTTAATGATTGCAAACTACAAGCTGGAAAATAACACATGGTTTCAATGGCTATATGGTATTCCTAAGAAATGGAGCACAACATTCAACAAAAATATTTTCTCTGTGGGCATTCTATCATCACAAAGGAGTTAAAGCACCAACCTCACCCTATGCTTCAGTGCAAACAAAAGAACTACTCTCACTCACTTCTTTGAGCTCTTCAACCAAATAATCAAAAAGTGGAGGAGAGATGAAACAGATAAGGAAAATACATGTGCAAAAGCAAAGCCAAATTTTATATGGTAAAAAAACATGTACGTTTACATTCAGATTATTTAATACTTATATGTATTAATTTTCCCAGAACCCAAAATAGTTAACGTACAATATGCATTTGTTTCTCAACTACTGGGCCTGTACAGGTTTGGTTAAACTTACTGCAAATGCTTACACACTTGCATTGTACAAAGGATTCAAAAAGTAATTTTCTCTAGGAATGGAAACTAAAATCAAGGAAGTGTTCTCAAAACCACAGTTAAGAAAATATTAAGTCACCCTGGAACGTGATGAATCTAAATATGAGACAGTCGAGTACAAAAATGAAGACGGACTAGCTGAAGTACAATGCAAATGCAAATACTTTGAAGCATCAAGTATGTTATGTTTTCACATTATTAGATTATTGCACCTCAACTCTATCACTGAAATCCCACAGAGTACATCCTCAAAAGATGGGGAAAATGCCAAAACAGAATTATAGGACAAGGTTCTTGGCCAAGGAAAACAACAATCAGAAAACATCAATGGTGTAGTTTCATGGAGGAATCATATATCCAGAAGATGCTACAATTTAGAATCTAGAAGAACCCTTGAAGAGATGTTCGACACGTATTCAACAAGAATAGAATAACAGTTGGCTTCAAACACCAATGTCATTGAACAATCAGCCACAAGTAGCCAATGAAACTCCACCAACACAAGTGAAGCTAAGGTACTTGATCTAGCCTAAGTGAAGACAAACGGAAGAGGAAAAAGGCTGAAGCCAGGCTTGGAAAAGAAAGATCCAAGGAATAAAACTACTTAATTTGGTACAAAAATACCAGATGTAAAAAACACTTTAAAAATAGGATTGTTTAGAATACATATTGCATTTATTTACCTAGATATTGTATTCGTTTTTCATTAACTTAAAAGATTGTATTACAGTGAATTACATACTGTATTTGTTGGCTTACAACTATAACATATTAACTTATAACTTGCATTTGTTTTGCTTACTCAAAAACTAACATTTGTTAACCGACTTGCATTTTGTTTCACATAATTTTAGTTATATGAAATCATTAAATACATGTAGAATTACTTGGCTTACAACTATAATTTATTAACTCACCAATTACATTTATTTTCTTATAAGCTCGGCTAATTATGACAATTAAACACATGAAATCACTAAAATGTAACTTGGTATTAATAACCAAATAAATAGTACTTCTTAACATTCAACAAGCATTTGTTTCATACAATCTTAGCCACAAAAATCCTAAAAAATCATCTCAAAGTCATTTAACCTATCAGTCATAAACCAATCAATCTCAAAATAAGCTGATTACAAATCATCCAAAAACAACTAGAAGACATCAACTTCACAACTATATACCATCAAGTCCTTCAATCCCAAGGGAGAATGAGGAATCGAGGAACGGGTTTTCCTCAAGAATTCTTCAATCATTTTATCAACCAACTCATGTGTCTTTGGGTCTTCAATAACTTCATGTGCGGTCTTAACATGCTCAGGGTCTTCATTTGCGCTTTCTTGTTGTGGTTGTATTTGCGGTTGTGGTTGTGGTTACACATAGGACCGACATTTGCTTTCTCAGGATTATCCACCAAAACTCGAGTAATAACCTCCATGTCTCGTTTGAAAATGAAACATACCATATGCATAGGCTGAGAGAAAAGTACGAAGCACAGTTTAACAAACAATCAGAAACTATTAAAAAATATAAACTACAAAATCCATTAGTTTAACTAAAACCGTCTTTAGTTTTAAAACAGCATGCATTAGTTTCAAATAAGTATCTGGAAAAAAAACAAAAAAGACTTATATTACTGGCAGCTTTGTCAGTAGCCCCATTGATCATCAGACCACTTGGAATGTGATACGAAATGATTCCTGGCTCCTGAGCAACGCCATCAAATGCAACAGTCGGAGTACGCAACCCCTCAGAACTAACATTCCCATTACTAATTCCCTCAGATTCCTGGCTGCTATTTTTCTCTTTTAACCTGCCATCCTTGCTCAAACGATACCCACCTCAACAATAACTCCTTTATTATACCCTATCTTCTCAAGAAAATGAACCCTCTTCAACAAAGATTTGTTCGACCAATGCATGCATTGTGGCAATCTAAAAGGGTCAGGCTGACCTCTAAAGGGAAACCTATAAGTGTATGCCAACAATAATACAAACACACAGCCACTAACAGAAGACACATTTTTATTACCATATTTAAAACTACCAACACCCTCACATAGACGATCCAACACTAAACCACACTAATCAAGATGCTTAATAGTTCCAACATTTTCTAAAGCACCCACAATCTTCATATCTTCCATATATCTCGTAGTCGGGGCCAAGAAAGTACACATCACATACATAACAAAGTACCTTTTAAACTGATCACCACTGTTAGTCAGTTTTATCATCTCATCAAAAAATATTCATATAAGTAATATTGTCATATTTATCAGCACCTAACTCAGCCCTCCATCTATCCCTAATATCAACATCCTTAGACACATCTCTTCCATTGTTCTTAACCAAACCCACAGGACATCCCGGAATCCTAGGAATGCAAAAAAAAAATCATACCCATCATCAGGGGTAGTAATGTATCTGCAGCCGTCTACTTCTTGAACATGGCCCACAGAATCAAACCTTTCAACCAGTTATGGGATAATTCCGACCGGGAGAGATGAAATCTCAAACTGAAAAAGACCACCAAAACCTATTTTTGCAACATCTCTCTTCTGCTCAAGCGTGAGGGAACCGATTATGGACTTCAAATTCAAAGGACAGCAACCACTAGAGAATTTTTTGTAAACCTTAAAAAAAATTGATGTGGTATTCCTGACAAGCAAAGTAACTTTTGTTTGCCATATATCGTCTCTCCCTGCAAAACAGATCCCGAAAGTGATTCCGGGGGAAAATACTCAGACGATCAAGTCAATTGTTTTCTTCAGAGAATTAGAACTTCTCAGTCTGTTCTTACTTACCTTCTTCAGTGTTGTTCTCCTTGTATTTATAGGTGTCCACAATCGCGGTTCCCCATTGTTAACATCTAAATCGTGGGTTGCATTATGGTTCTCATAATTTCAGTTCTTGGCTAAACCTTCAAACGTGATCCCATTTTTATCGGTTCCCAGCCAACTCTTTCAGACCAAGCTCCACCCTTCTCAGTTCGTTAGCCCTACTCATGTTTCATTCCTGGGCTAGGCTTAAAGCCCAACAACCTTTAATTTATGGGTTAGTGGGGCTAGATATACACCATAAGCATCCCCTAGCCATAAAGACTAGTAAACACTAATCGATGACTTGTTCATAAAATGTATGTGAACTGTTATTTCGTGAACTTCTGAAGTTGTAATAACATGTTCACCATTGATGTAACTAAGATTTTCTTAGCAAAGTGTTACTTGTTTCTTGGCTACTGATGCAATTTTGGTTGGGTTTCTGATTTTGAATTTGAATCTTCTCTATATCCGTCATTCTTCTAACAAACTTTTTCATTTGAGATTTTGTTTCATTGAACCAAGATTTACCCCTCTTTATTCGTTATATCGTTCCGATAATTCCTCTCCTACCGTTATATTTTCCCCCTTAATATGTGTTTCAATTTTGGTGACTTAATTCCATCACTATTCAGTGTACTGTATCTTCCCATATACCATCGGCTTCTCGTATTCCTAAAATGGTAAGTCACTTTATGTTAGACATTAATCATTATTTTCTTATTTGATTTGACTTCTCTTGCCTTTTCAATTTCTTAAATTAAATTCCTTAACCCTTTTGGATTCCTCATCCTCTTCCTGCCTTCTTTATCGTTCCAGCTCCTCATCGTATATCAACTCATAAGTTTCCTTGTTCTTAGTCTTCTCTTTTTCTTAGGCGATTCTTATAATTGTGAACTTGTGCGACGTCTCTATTCTAGTAACTTTGTTTCTCAATCTTGGAGTAGGAATTCTTTAATTTCTTCCTTCTTTTTTCTTCTCCTTTTTTTCTTGGTGTGTATTATGTATTTCTTTCCTCAGCTTTTACTAGAATATACCTTTTTGCGTTCTAAGACTCTGATTGATAGAGTTTTTATCTGAATTTTAGGAATTATGTCTGCCTTAATATCTATCCCTAATGTTGGTGAACCCTTCGTAAAAGATGTTTCGGTTGACGATGTCAACTCTGGGGAGGATTCCGACCATCTCACCAGTTCTTCTACCATCAGTAGTCTCCTTTCTGATTACTACTTAGATAATTTTAAAAATAGTTTTCCTGTTTTATCCTCCTACGAGCTTAAGGCCCCTGATAGTTCTGAGAGTGTTCGCACTCCTCCTCCTCCTGGATCCATCTCTTGCTATCTAGACTATCTTAAGTTTGGACATGCTTTTCCTCTTTCTCAGCACATTGTAGATTTACTCTCACATTACCGGGTCGCGTTATCTCAGCTTCACCCTAAGGTTGTATCGATCATTGTTGTTTTCTATCATGTGTGCGAGGCAGCTCAAATCCCTTTTTTAATTGACCTATTTTGTAGCCTTTATCAGCTTTGCAAGCTGGAAAATTGATCTGACAAATTCACCCTTTATCGAGTCATCCCAATGTCGAGTTTGTTAGTGGATTTCCTAATAACTGTGGTGTATAACGCAAAATATTTTTCTTCTTAAAACTTGGTAATGGAAGCAAACTAGCTTGCCAGTTTGGAACTATAATGTTCCCAAATCCAAACTTCCTAAGGCAGGGGTTCGTCTTAATGCTGAGTCCCAGGTTTTATTAACACTCAGGAAACATTCAATCTATCTTTGCCATGCTGATTCTGAGAGTGAAGGTGTTTGTTTGTCGTTATTTTATCGTTTTCCCTTATCCTACTTATTTTTATCTCTTACTCCTCTCATTGTCTTATTATCTATGTGTGTTCGCCTGACTTGTTTTGTACACTTAATTGCATATATGGATTTAGCTAATCGTTCTCTTGAGAGGACCTTTTTCCTGATGATGAATATAAGGAGCCCAAAGCTACGCCTACCCAAACAAATGACTACAATGCAACTGTTATCTCATAGGAGAATGCCGTCGAAGCAAATTCTCAGCTAATAACTACTGAGGATATAGCTATGAAGGTGGAGAGGTAGGTGATTGCAATGCACTGACACCTCTCAAAGAATAAGGAAAAAAGGATTGAACTGGTGGATCCTCTAGAAACTTGGAGCGCCCTAAGAAAAGGGGGCTTATTAGACATTCTCATTCTAAAATTCCACCTTGAAACCATAACTTAATGATGGAATTCCTGCTACTCTGTCTAAACTTTCGCTCCATGAGACAATGGTCGTGGTATGTTCCTTAAGATTTTTAAAATTATATCTGATTTGATTCGGAGTTTCTCTATTACAATGTCTAACTGTCATATTTGTTTGTGTATTTTTATCATAAGGATGGTGAAATTATTTAGCTTGTCATCGAACGAGTTGTACAATTCACTAAGGGAGACGCTTCGCTCCTAGAAAAATGTCAGGCCACTGAAGATAAGTGTGAAGCTCTAAATGTCTCTCTTGAAGCTGCTGAAGAGCTTGCAGGCTCTGCTGAGAAGTGTGCCTTGGCCACTAAGAAGGAAGCCAATAATTTGCGTTCCGAGCTGGAGGAAATGCAGACTAATGGTCCTGCTTCAGCAAGGTACCATCATGTCCTTGTTAATTGACTCATCAAGACAAAGTCTTTCTACAATTTATTTGAGGAAGTTTCTACCTCTGCTCACAACGTTGGGTACCTTGAGTCTTTGGTCGAGCTGTGAGAACTGAACCCTACTTTGAAAGCTAAGAAATTGCCTAAACTGGCTAAGTCTGAGGCAGTGCTACAACAATAGAAGATTTTGCTTAACGATGGTTTCATTAGAACCATTTTTTATGGTGGTCATCCTTATGCCTCGCTGCCCCACCTCGCTGGTCTTCCTTATTTTTCCTCTGTCACTGAGCTGAAGAAGTGTGGAGTTGATTATTTAAAAGGTCTTCAATTCGGTTCTAGCGCTCCTAAGTTTTCTACTAATCCCAATGCCAATGCGAACACTGAGGCCAATGTGAACACTGAGGTTTCCACTCAACATGCGAAGAAGAAGGATTCTACTCTTGTTGTCCAGCATTTTTCCACTTCTCCCTCTAATGTTATTTGATCTTAGTGCTATGGATTTTGATACTTTTTACTTGAAATTTGTAACTATACTCTGATGTATGTTTGCACTGTTTGTACTATTATGTATATTAATTTTGCATCACCCTTTTAATTTTGTAACTTCTCATTATGTTTATTTATATACAGGCTTTGATATTTTGGTTTATCATTTTTTTTTGAAATGACTTGACTATTTGGGATCTAATGTTCGTTTTCCTCATTGCCCTGGGTTTTTCTCTCCTCATCACATTGCCCCCATTAGGCTGATTGAAGCAACTCATTCTTTATCCAAGGATTATCTTGAGCTTGTTTCTGCTAACCGCTTCTCTAATTTTGAATCCAGTCCATTATGTATTCGGTGGAAAATTCCTGCTTCCTCATCATCTCTATCTCCTTCTACAGCATGCCCTTATAGCAGGTTTATACCTGAAGGTTATATTATTGAATCTTTGTATAAGGATATAGTTCGTAGCTTAGTTGATCTTGAATATGTCGGCATATACATGTGTTCGCTCAATCTTCCTAGCCATGTTCAAGAATGGGAACTATCATTAGGTATTCGTATGAAGTATATGCTACTCAGTATCAATGATCTTGAAGTTAGATGGAAGAATACTTTAAAGGATACTCAAGACTCTGTTCGTGAATTGAAAGACTTTTGTGCTGGAAAAAAAACAACCTTATTCAGTGCCAACAGTTGAGTATGGTTAGATTGCTTAGTCAGCAAGAAGAGGCTAAGAATTTTGCTGCAAGCAATGCCTGCGAAGCACATCAAAAGACCTTGAGTATTGATAAGCAATGTTTTCGCATTGATGATTTGTTGGATAGATTGAAGAAAAATGGAATGAGTGTGAACACCTTTCTTCTTCTTCTTCAGCCTAGTGACAAAGTAGATTTTATGAACATTTTGCTATAAATACTTAGCTACGTAATGAGAATGACTAGCTTCATGTTGATTGTAATAGTCTTGACTCATGTGTGCACCAGCTTGAACAATCTTGTGTGGATTACAAAGCTAAGCTTCATGCCCTTCCATCATCATCTCGTGGTTCTGCTGGTCGCGGAGACCTGACTATGAATATCAGTAGGCAGAGGATTAATTTGTCCGTTAGGTCGCATATAGTCCGGACGAAGTGAAAAACTTGATAGCTACGAATAAGAATTATCAAGATACTATTGATGTTATGAGTGTGCAAATTGAACGCGAGGAATTTGGCCCTATAAGTGATACTATGCAAGGTATCTTAGTCATATGGAACGAAGGGGTCTAATGCGGCATCCTGCCTAATTATATAAGAAATGGTGGTACGATCATATTCTATATGTGGAGCGCGAGGCTAAGCAATCTCGCCGTGAGGCTGGGCAATCATATCATTTTGGAGGTTCTTCATATTCTGGATCATCTAGCGCAGCAAGGTGCGGATTTTTTTATATTTTATTTGATGTACTAGTTTATTTTTTGGAATTTTTCAAGTATTATTTCTATATTATATTGACTTGTATTTTCGAATCTTGTTCGTTCGCTGTCGATCAACATAAAGTGTTATGTTTTTTTGCATCTGCCCTTGTTCATTTGTATGTTTGTCTAAGAGATCTATAGATTTTGTAATTAAGGTCATAAACCTTTACCATGTGAAGCTGCATGGTTTATTATTTGCTTATGTTGCTGATTCTATAAGCACATTTGCCTTTTTGCAAGATCTATGGCTTGCAAAAATCAGAGTTTATATTATGCGAACCTGCAAGATCTATCGCTTGCTTTTATCATTGTCTTTGTAGACATATCTGCAATTTTTCAAGAGCTATGGATTGCTTAGTTAAGTTTATGAAGTTACAAGATCTATAGCTTGGGAACTCTAGAGCTTCTATTATGCGAACTGGAATATCTATTGCTTGCTTTCTTTGTTGTTTTTGTTGGCATGTCTGCCTTTAGTAAGGTCGCAAAGTTGCAAGATCTATAGTTTGAAAAATTGAAAAGTTAATGCAAGTAAAAGACATTAAAAGTAATTTGCCTCAAAAGACACTTTTTGATATCTATAATGTATGGTTGCAATAATATCTCCTTCAAAACTACACAAGGATTCGAACATCACCAATGATCATCTCATGGCTCCTATACAGCTGGATTTTTCCTATCCTCCACCTTTGATCTACACATAAAACTTTCTTAGGTTGATCACATGCCAAGTGTTGGGGACGCTGCTGCCATCCAATCTTTCTAACTCGTAGCAGTAGGATCGGTGCATTTCGCTATCTTATAAGGGCCTTCCCACTTTGGGCTTAGCCTTCCTTTTTTTCTATCAGGCTTGCTTCATTTATCCACAACACGAGATCACCAATTTGAAATTGCATCTCTTTGAATTTTTGATTGTATGCTCTTGCTATCTTTTCTTTGTACTTTGCCTTTGTGATCGTTGCTCGTTGTCTTTTCTCTTTGAGTTCGTTTAAATCCAACCTCATCATTTTGGGATTATCATCCTCCTTATATTCTTCTACTCGACGGCTTGAGTTCCTGATTTCCACTGGTATTACTGCCTCAAGACCATATATTAGAGTGTATAGTGTTTCTCCCTTTGGCTGTTGAATAGTTGTTTTGTACGACCAAAGGGTATTGGGTATCTTGTCCACCCAACCAGTTCACTTTCCTTCCAGTATTTTTTGATACCCTGAATTATGGTCTTGTTGGTTACTTCCACCTAACCATTTGATTGAGAGTGAGCTACAGAAGTGAACTTTTTTGCAATCCATAACTTCAAGAACCATTCAATAAAGGTCTCACTTGTGAATTGTGTGTCATTGTCTGTGACGATAGTTTGTGGCACCCCGAAGCGACAAACTATATTCTGCCAAACAAACTTTCTTGTTACTTCTACTGTGACTCTTCCCAATGGCTTTGCTTCTATCCATTTTGTGAATAGTCAATTTCCACAATTAGAAATCTTGCATTACCAACACCCTTTGGAAAAGGTCCGATTAGGTCAATTCCCCATTTATCGAATGGCCAGGCGCCATCAATTCCTATTAAAGCAGTTTATGGTTTATGCGATATCATGGCATTAATCTAGCAGTATTTGCACTTTAGTATGAAGTTGTTCGCATCGTTGAACATAGTTGGCCAATAGCAACCTGCCCAAATTATCTTCTTTGCAATTGTCCGAGACCCTTGATGCGTTCCACATAATCCTTCATGCACTTCTTTCAAGATTTTTCCTGCTTGTGATAGTCCTACACACTTTATCCATAGAGATAAGAAACCTTTTTTGTATAAGATACCCCCTTTATAAACGCAGTTGTGAGATTGCAATTCCAACTTTCTACCTTGTATCTTGTCCGTTGGCAACTTTCCCATCGCAAAGTAATATATTAATGGTGTCATCCAGTTTTCTTCTTCTATCTGGACCGTTGAGACAGTTGTTATTACTACACTTCTGATTGGAATGACCTCCACTTTCACATCCTTGTGTCCAATCCATGAATCAAATCTAGTTGTCGCCAGCTTTCTCAAGGCGTTTGCCTTTGTGTTTCACTTTTTGGTACATGTTGAATATCGAAGTATTCAAGTTGGGAAATATGCTGTCAAACTCTTCTTAAATACTTTATCAACTACTCTTCTAACACTTTGTAGTCTCCCCGTACTTGTTGGACTACTATCTGTAAATCACTAAAGTCTTTAACGCTTTTGACATGATTGTAAGGTCTAAGCCACATATTAATTTCTTATATTCAGCTTCATTATTGGTTAGTGAAAAGTGAAAACGAAGTGAATATCTATGCTCCCCTCCTTTTGGATCCATTAGCAGTAGTCTTGCGCCGCAGTCTTCTTTGTTATATGCTCCATCAGCGAACAATTTCCATGTGATTTCTACCCACTTGGATTTTCCTTTGTCGATTCCAAGATTTTGTTTCATATTTGCCTTTTGTGCATTTGCACTTGTAATCTCCGCAATGAAATCTGCTAAGCCTTGTGCCTTGATCGCAATTCGTGATTGGAACTCGATCTCATATTGCCCCAATTCAACAGCCCACTTGGTCATTCTACCAGATAATTCAGGCTTTATTAGGATATTCTTGATTGGGAAATCAGTATATACGACGATCCTATGACTCTGGAAATTGGTTCGCAGTCTCCTTGCTGAATATACTAAAGCTAGAGTTAACCTTTCAATTGGAAAGTATGCCCTCTCTGCACTTTGTAGTATTCTGATGATGTATTCTGGGTTCATCAATATTTTGTGATATCCCTTATACGCATCCAAGAAAGCTAGGACTTAGTATCCTTAAATTGCATCAACTAGCTGATCAATTTTAGGCAAAGGATAATAGTCTTTTGGGCATGCCTTATTTAGATCAGTGAAGTTTATACACATTCTCTTTCCCGTTTCTGCCTTCTTTACCATTATTGGATTGGCTAACCATTTCAGGTAGATTACCTCCATTAGAATACCAGCCTAAAGCAATGTTGTTACTTCCTCATCGATTGCTTTCTGTCTGTCACTAGCGAAGCTTTGTTACTTTTGATTGACTGGTTTGATCGAATCACCGATATTCAGAGAATAGGTAGAAATTCTTGGGTGAACTCCTCCCATGTTTTGTACATTCCATGCAAATGTATCTTTGTGACTTTGCAAGATTTGGATGACATTTTCTTTCTCCAAATTTGGAACATGCTCTTTAATTTTGACGCACGTAGAGGTGTCTTTGTCATCCAAAGTGAGAACTTCAGTCTCTTCTCCTAAATCTATTGGAGGATTTGATTTCTTGATCAAGCTACTATCTGGGATAGTGCTAACCATTTTCGTTTACTCCACATTCTTTTCTTCTTTCATCCCAATAATCATACATTGCCTCGCTATTTGTTGGTTTCCTCTTACTATTGTGATTCCTGCTGGAGTCGGAAACTTCATTACTAAGTGGTATGGGGACCCTATCGTCTTTGTTGTATTAATCCAAGGCCTGCCAATGATGGCATTAAATGGACCTGGTGCGTCATGACCACGAAATAGCACATGATAGTACAGTTTCTATCATTTTAATCTATGGTAATAGGCAATCGAATGTTGCCCAAAGGTGTCTTTGCTCGCACCGTAAATCCCACAAGAGAGGATGTGGACTTCTTTAAGTTAGTCTGCTTGAGCCCCAACTTATCGAAGCAACCAACAAATAAGATTTTGACTGTGTTCCCATCATCCACAAACACCTTATAAACCATTGCATTTCCAATCTTAGCAATAATGATCATTGGGTCACTATGAGGTGAAGCGTTGGGAACGATATCCTCTTCGCTAAATTTGATTGTCTCGTCCAAACAAAATCCCTTGTCAGTAGACTCTTGTGGTGGCGAATATCGAGCCTTAGGTTTCCAGGAATTATTTGATAAAGACTCAGTTGATCTATGTATCGATAGGATTAATCTTCCTGGAGCCTCACTCGCTATGTGTTCTTCGTAATCCACCACTATTGTCATCTTCTGATTCTTGCTTTGTGTGTTCGCTATGACTCGGTTCTTGGCAATGGAGCTCCTTGCTTTGTTAACTTCGTTGTACCAGTTTCCTCCATCTCCCTTCTTACACTGGCTATGATTGCCATTTCTCAAATTCTCCTATATTTTCCTTCTCAAGTCTTTGCAATATTCGATGGCATTGCCATGGTCCTTGTGGAAGGAACAATAGTATTCTCTGGATCTCTTGTCTGAAGGTGCTATCATTGGTGCCAGTTCACGAAATAACTCTCTGTTCACTTGCCAGATTTCTTTTCATGACTTTGTCAGAGGTGTTTCTTGAAACGGTACTACATGCATTCCTGATTCTCTACCTTTGAAAGGGATATTTCCTTTCTCTTTCTTAACAAAACTTCTCTGTGGATCCTCCATTATTCTCTTTTCGCCTCGATCCCGCTCCATTTTGCTATTATTTGCTTCTTCAGTTCGCACATATTTTTTAATCATTTTTTGCAATTCCCTTAGGTTTTCGGGTATGTTCTTTGTGAGCGCCTTGTAAAATTCTCCTGATCGCATTCAACCTGTAAATGCACCCAACGAGGATTGGAATGACAAGTCACGAACCTGTAAACTTTCAGTGACGAACCTATTATGGTATTTTGTGAGACTCTCATCACTTTGCTGAGCTATGTTGTTTAGGTATGCTATTGTTTTGGTGAACTTCGTCTTCTGATAAAATCGCCCCAAAAAACAAATCTGACAACTGTTCCCAAGACTTAATGCTTCCGTTAGGTAAGTCTTCGTACCACATAATTGTTTCTCCCAATAAGAAGATAGGGAAAGCCTTGCACACCAACTCGGTTTCTGCATTGCGAAATCCCATGCTGTTGCGATAGGAATGCAGGAATTCCTTCGGTTATGTTATCCCATCATAAATTTTAATATGCAAAGGCAGCTTAAAGTCTTCTGGCATCTTGAAATCTCAAAGATGCAGTGCAAACAGTGCCTTATTTGCATCATCGTTTGCTATTATATCCCGTAACTCGTCCTCGTGCTTAAGGCTCTCATACTTTTAGCTTGTTTTTTTACTAATTGTTTGGGGATTTTGTCTTGAGAGTGTCTAAGAACTGATTGTATAGATGTTCTCTGCTCGTTTCTAGGAATGTTGCAAATGCTCTCCTTTCCTATTCTTGATTTCTGTTAGAAGATTCTGCCTCCTCTTCATAATCCTCCGTATCTTCCTTACTATGTTCCCGTTCTCTACTAGGGATACATGCTTGATCTTGGCTGAGATGCATGTTCTTATTAGGTCCAGCAGTTTATTCTTGTGTGTTGTGGTTCTAGCTTTTCTCACTTCTGGTGAATGCATTTTTTTACTTTGAAGGGAACGAAGGACTACGAAACAATTTTTTGTCCTCGCACACGGCGCCAAATGATGTGGTATTCCCGATCAAGAAAAGTAATTGATGTTCACCGTATTTCATCTCTCCCTGTAAAACAGATCCCAGGAGTGATTTCGAGGAAAATATTCTAACAATCAAGTCAGTACTTTTCCTTCGAAGAATTAGAATATCTCAGTCTGGTCTTACTTACCTTCTTCAATGTTGCTCTCCTTATATTTATATCCACAGTCGTGGTTCCGAACTGTTAGCATCTGAGATCGTGGGTTGCATCATGGTCCTATGATTTCAGTTTGTGGCTAAATCTTCGAACGTGGTCCAGCCTTTATCTGTTCACGGCCAACTCTTTCAGACCAAGTTCCACCTTTCTCAGTTATTTATCCCTACTCATGGTTCATTCTTGGGTTGGGCTTAAAGCCCAACAACCTTTAATTTTTGGGTTAGTGTTGTGGTCCACGGCCTAGGTATACACTAAAAATTGAATATGAAAATATTAAGCATACTTAGCTTCAAAAGTTACTAATGATTTCAGGATACTAATATACTAATGTATGCAAAATTATATTAAAAAATATTTGCAAAACTTAAGTTTAAATCTAAAACACAAAGATCAAATTTTAAACAATAACCAGTCACAATATCTAGTACAACATAAATATTACCATGTGCAACATTTAAGCAAATAAATACAAATAAAGGTTGTAATATAATCAAAAAATATTTAGAGCAGAAAAGAAGAAAAAAACTTATGTGTTACCCTCCTCATCAACATGTTCAGCAACCTACTTCCTCGAATTATTACACTGTTGTTTGGCAGGTCTTCCATCAGCAATAGAACCTTCGTCAACCAACACCACTTTTTCAAAAGCCGATGTTCCATCAACTACAGTATCCGTTTTCCTCTTCACACCAGATTTTTTTACCAACTTCAACATCCGGTTTCTTCGACTTTGCCTTCAGTTTGTCACTGGACTTACCACCGTCTTGCTTCTTTTTCTTCTCAACTACTTCCTTCGCCTTCTTCTTCAACTAACCAGCCGGGGACTTACCAACAACTTCCTACATCTTCTTGTTCGACTTAACATCTGGGGACTTCTTCTAACTTACAAACACTTTCTTCTTTTTCTTAGCAGCTGAGGACATTTTCTTCTTCCGTCCTTCAAAACAAATGACCGTAGCAGGTACAACATCCTCCCGAACAGATTCACTCTCATTCCTATTTAACCCATTCAAATCACCAAGACACTCCTAAAAATAATGCACCAACTTCGGCATCATTTTCTTTTGGAAAATCTTTTCCCACAACACCCTCAACATCACCATCACCACTAGAACCACCTTTAACACTAGATGATCCTACGCCAACCCATTCAACAACCCTAAGAACTTCACCAGCAACTTCAACCCCTTCACCACTAGCACTAACATTTTCAATCATCGAATCCAAAACATTGATAACAGCTTCCTTCACAACCCTAGCTACCAAATAACCCTCATCAACACCAGCCACGAGATCATCCACTAAATCCCCCCTCACCAATCACTAACCCCCATCTTCAACAATTTTATCAACACACGCTGATTCTCTACTATTCGAACAACATCACTAAGCAAAGTGTTATAGTCAAACTCATTAAATTCTTGGGTTAATCCACCTTTACCATACTTAAATTTCTTCATAGTAACTTTCTGGTTTTTATTCTTCTGCTCCTTAGGAGTAGCAACAACCGAAACCTCTGGTGTAGAAACACCACGAATTCCGGCAGACCTACGTGCCATTGTGGCAACTACACAATAAAACAAAAATAAAAATTGTATAAGCACATTACAAAAATAATAATAACATACATAATCACATAAATAAAATACAATAAATGAAGAAAATAAAACAACCTCCAGAAGCGCAGAACTACTGAATCTTCTTCAGCTCATTCTGAAGAGAATGTCAATCCTTCCTTTTATATTCCCTCACCAACGGCAAAATATATAAACAACATAAAACATGTAAGATATATAAGACTCAAAATAAATAAGTAAATAAATGTAATACAGAAAATTTACAATCATCTTCAACTCTCGTAGTTTCAACATTTTCAATTATACCTTCAACTCCTTCAGGACATTTTAAAAAAAATTATATACCACACAGTCAGGAACAATATATGTATAACTTATAAATCAATTAACTAATATATATATAAAACTACACAAAACTAACAGTCAATAAGCAATTTAATCTGAGGCACACACAGTATAACTAACTAATGCATAAAGTATACTAACATATGGAACTTCTAATGAAATAAATACATGTTATCAAATTAGAAGAATACATAGTTTAAAAAAATTATGCAAGACATAACTAAACTAATGCACACTATAACATTCAGTGGCTATCATATATCTCTTAAATTATAACATATAAAAAAATTTAAAAACTAGCAGTCAATAAGCAATATAATTTGAGACACACACGGTGTAACTAACTAATGCATACAGTATATTAACATATGCAACTTCTAATGAAATAAATACATGTTATCAAATCAGAATAATAAAAGTATGAATAATAATTTCATAATTTTAAAAAATATATGCACAACATAATTAAACTAATGCACAATACAACAACCAGTGGCAGTCATACAATAAAAGATTAAAAACAAAGTAACTAACTAATACATATGTTATACTAACACATGCAACTTCTAAAACAAACAAATGCATGTTATAAAGCAGAGTCAAAACATGAAGATCTGACTAACAAATCAAAAAAAGTAAGTATACTCTAAAAAAATCAACAACAACAAGACTGAAAAACACACATATACACACAATAGGAAATAAAATGCGCAAAACTCCAAATATTCAAAACGAAAAACGAAAAAAATGAACCAGTAGAAGGAGAAGGCTGAGACAACTTCTCTGGTTTGGGAGAAACCGCCTTCTTTCCCTTGATCATGTCACCATCTGCTTTAGAAGGAAGACCTCCAGCTTTTCCCTTAGACCTACCCATTGACTACAACAATAAGCAACAAATGCACTAAATCGGAACGGAGAACAATTATTAAACAATAAAATATGAACAGTGATCAATTATTAAAACCTAGAATCGTCAAAATGCAGAAGAAATGAAAAACTTACCGATTTTGATCAAAACTTACTGACGAAGACGAGGAAGATGAAGTTGAAATAGGCGAGGAAGTTAAACGGAGAAAAAAATGCAGAAAAACGAAAACGAATTTGGTGAAAAAATAGTGAGAGATTTACAGAGAAACAATGGGGGAATGAACAAAAAGCAGAGAAAAAATGTGAGAGAGAGAGAGAGTGAGAGAGAAAACGAGTCAGGAAAGTGGAGAAGAAACGGTAATTTCAAATAACCACTAGAAAATAAAGTGAAAATTAAATTATAATTCATAATAACTTCCCTAATTTCTAATTCATTACAATCTGAACCCCCATTTTGCAAATCAGTCTATGGCCTGTCCATAAGCTTATGGACAGGCCGCCTTTCCTGAGTCTTTCTTAATTTTAATTACCAAACATAAACCAATTCTAAAATGAAAATAAGATCATCTGATTTTCCAATGAAATCAAAAGTTAGATGATAAAGAAGTGATCTCTACCATTCATACTTAATTACAAACACAAAACCTGGTAATTTATTGGAGACTAATCCAATATTAATTCCATCGAATCTAACTGAAGTCTAATGGCCACTTACCAATTCTTCTTCATGGGGAAACCTAATTCAAATGGATTTTTCTCTTTGAAGTCTGCATATGAATTTATAAGTCCAAAAAGATATTAAAAAAATAAAGTCCTTTAACCATCTCTGGTCTAAATTTTTACCAAAAATATTAGTATCATGAATTGGAGACTGTTAAATAGGCTTATAGCCTTCCCTGATATACTTGAAGATTCCACATTCAATCCCATCAATATGATGTTGCTCTAAACAGGATTCTGAGAATATTCACCACTCTTTTAACAACTACCCTTTTATAAAAATAAATATGGGATATAATTGACAGAGTTTTGACATTCCTAACCTTTCTCTTTAATACCATGGGATAGATTATTCCACCATTGGAATTTCAAAATGGTTTCTCATAAATTTAATGATATCATCAAGATCATACTATGCATGTGTATCTGGTTCATTTGGTGTGCTAGAAATAACTATTTTTTACCAAACCAAACCAAATGATGATATTATATTCAGGAAGATTATGTGGCAATTGAATGACATTTTACTTGGATTCAATATCAAATGTTCGTGGAATTTGACATCAGGAATACCTAGGTTGTTCATATGCAGGTCTAAGAAAAAACTTGAGAGGAAAATTGTGCATTGGAAAGTTCCTGTCCATTTCAAACTGAATTCAGAAAATCTATACTCAAAATTGAAAGTGATGGAATTAGCTTCATTATCAGAGTTTTCAATGGAAAGCTGGTAATATCAGCAGCTAAGCAAATCGAAGCAAGCAATAGTCTTCAAGCAGAGGTCAAAGCGCTCCAATATGGTGTGAAGATAGCTCAAAATTGTGGAATCAGACACATCAAAATCGAATGTGACTCAGAACTACTAGTTAAGATAGTGAGAAGAGACTATAAAATCTTGTGTCTATGCACCAATGATATTTTTCAAGTATGGGATTTACTTCATCGAATGGATTGGTCTATTTCGCACGTCTACGAAGAAGTAAACAGTGTAGCTGATGAATTGGCAAGGATTGCTAGATCCAAAAAGGTAAATTCTATTTTTTTTTGTTCATGCAGGTCTGCCCAAAGAAATATAGGGGATGGTTGATCTGGACTCAACCTTTTCCTTATATTAGGAAATTGAAATAAATATTGTACTAAACTGCTTAGCTTCTATTATGTATTTTGCTCTAAAAGACTTGCTATGTAATTTTTCTATGTCTTTATATGAGTTCTAAGAATCCTTAGGCCTAGTATAGAATTATGTATAGTTCAAGGATTCTCAAATTTTATTCACATAGGTAAGGCTTTACATCCCCCTCTCTCTTTTTGTATCTTTATTTTTATTATTAATAAACAGGTGAAGGTCTGCAAAACCCCCACTGTAACAGATGTTTTTTTTAAACCAATTATTCTCCCCCCGTCCTAACTCTAACCAACATCACCCATTCTCGCTAAACATTGTGACCTGTGTAATCATTTTCACACTAGCTCGGACAATTGAACAACAACTACATTAATCAACAACCAATCCAAATCTAGAAGTACCTGATATTGCAAAACAGGTTCTAATCCTCAACAGAGAACCTTCGAATGCTTGTTGGCCTTCACATTTCGCGGCAACACCCCATACATAACCACTTAGCTACACCGCCCTAAACATTTGTCCAAACCAAAAAAATCCCACCTCCTTTACACCCTTCACTGTTATTACAAAAGTCTATCCTTATTATTAGACCTTAATTTGGAGTAGTGAAACAAATTCAGCTCCAACTGTTTTACTAGGAGCAGCAAGTGGAACAATCTCAAGTTGAATTGTTAAAACTTCTTGTTGTAACAATAGGACCAAACTTATATTAGGACTCTACCAAACCACATTTTGTTTTTTCCATAGGAACATATACATATCAATTAGTCTAGGACTCTACCACTATTGTATACAAATACATGTTCTTAATTAATGAAGAACCAAGTTGACAAACTCATTCTCTCAAACTTCTCATACAACATAATTTTCTTTATGGTATCAGAACTGAATTTGTTTCGATACTCCATATTAAGCTCTAATAATCATAAAAGATTGACTGATTTTCATTCAACACCATAGTTATTAAACTTCTCGGGGGGATTTATTAAGCATAACGACTCACCACCAAATTTCATCTCATCAACAAGCGACCAAAATTACAAGACAGAAAATACATACACTTACGGTCTAGGGTAAAGAGTTACACATTATTTCGGACAACAATTCAATATGACTCTTTCAATTAAAAACATCCTCACTGACACTTACTAAGAAAAAAAATCATAAAATGTAATCATAGATGCAAACCACAACATAGACATATTAACATCTGTTCCAAAACCGATTCAATTGCCTACTATTTTCTTCAGTATGCGATAAAAAAGGTGTACTGGTTATAGAGCGGAGATAAAACCTAGGATGATACAAAAATGTAAGCTCGAAAGATAGTGAGATGTTCAAACAGGGGGAAAAGAATCGAAATATGAAAAAGAAGGAAAAGAAATGCCACGTGCGTAATAACAACGTAAAGAGAATCATAGGAATTCTAAAGAAGGGTGAGATGGAAAAGAGAGAAGAATCGAAACATGAAAAAGAAGGAAAGGAAAAGTCAGACACGTGATAACAATGTGAAGGGCATTATAGAGATTCTAAATGATGACGAGTTGAAAAATAACTTGTGTATAAGCGTAAATCCAATACCAATGTGACACGTGGGGGTAGTCAGCGACCTGAGGGTTGTTTTATTAGTGAATTACAGGAATTATAGGAAATTAGCAAATCCAGGTTATTACATCAGAAACGGGTTTGCAGAAACAAAACCTCAAAAGCCTCGTCTAACTATTTTTGTCCTTCTTCTTCTCTGAATTACAGCAAAGCAAATTTATGAATTCTCTACTTGTCTGATGTCCTCCGAAGACAACCAGTGCCTTTTCGACGAAATTAAGGAAGTAAATCATGAAATAGAAGAAAATCTATGGCTACAACCGATTGAATCGGATTTCACTTCTTTTTATGTCCTCCGGCGACAATCAACGCCTTTCGACGAAATTGAGGAAGAAAAACATGAATTAGAAACAGATCTATGGCTATAACCGTTGAAGCCGATCAAATTTCAGCAGTTTTAATCGTAAAAACTAATGCAACTGAATCAGAACCTGCTGAATAAAATGCGATCGTAACTATCGAGATTCAACTCCAAACAAATCTAATTCAGTTGCAAAAAGGTGAAATATTACCGAATTTAATTCAAGGTATGATTTTCTCTCATCGGATTGGAATTATAGTGTTGAATTTCAATCGATATGAATATAACTGTTTTTGAAACTTCTGGACACTAGAATTCAACTGCTATGAACATGTGGAAACATTAGTACTATAAACTACATGCTTTTGAAAATTTTCGTATAACTTATGCATTTATTAACTTTAATCATGTATAGTTTACAATAAAACATACATTAGATTGAAATGAACAAAAACACCGAGAATGCATTTATCAATTTTGACTTTTGACCAACTTGTGCATTGTTCAGCTTATAACATGTATAACATACGCTAAACTTTGCATATGTTATACTACAAATAGTATTAATTATAGTGATCAGAACAGAGCTTTTATATGTTTCTAATTCTAACTAACTTTCTGCAGACTTTGAATAAATGACATTAGAACATGAATATCTTACATTATAAACTGTATTTATTATTTGATACAGATACAGATTTTCCAAATTTAAATGAAATAGATGCCAGTGAAAATCTTACCTATGTAAAAGAAAAAAATCTGGAAGTTATGCTCTGTATAAGAAGCATGCAAATGCTATTGGTTTCAACTATAGGAAAGACTGTCAACGTCTAAACAACAAAAGGAAAATTTGCAAAAAGTACTAAAAGTGCTCTTTTGGAGGACAACCAAAAAGATTAAAACCCAGTATTATCAGCCATGTTCTTTGTGTGGATAATGAAAGTTATTCTGCAAAAAAAAGAGGAAGAGGAAGGATCTGATTACAAAAACATGATGCCTAGCCGAAATTAGAATGAAGCTTGAGCAAGATTATTACATCGTGGCTCACCACATCACTTTACATAACCATGAGTTAACAAGACCATCCTGGAAGTATCTCAGTAGGAGTGAACGGAGAATTACATAAGACAAAGGAAAAGTCATTACATCAATTGAACAAGCAGGTTTAAGACCTATTGTTGGATATAAATACATGGATTTTGAAACTAGTGGAGAAGAAAATCCAGGGAATACAATGAAAGACCACCTCAACTTTGTGAGTCGATTTCGAATAAAAGAAATCAAAAGTGGAGATGATCATAAAGTTTTTGATACACTCTTGGAAATAAATGACAAGGACAAAGATTTGTTCTTCAAAGTCAAGTTCGACGAGGAGACAAGACTATCAACAGTATTTTAGAGAGATTCAATGATGTTGGAGGACTACAAACTCTACGGGGATGTCACCATATTCGACACTGCATACAGAACAAACAAGTATAACTTGATTTGTGCACCAATAGTTAGAATGAACAATCACTGGAACATAACAATGTTTACTTGTGCTATGAGTTAGCTGATACTTTAGTGTGGCTACTTAACACTTTCTAGAAATCCATAGAAGGGAATGAACCTGTCACGATATTCACAGATCAAGATCCTGCAACGGGCAAAGTAATAAATGAGGTATGTATTGAAAATTTGTTACTTACAAATCTGAACACTGAATATGGTCTATTAAAAACTGCAATTGTTACCTTAGAGTATGTATTAAAAACTTATAAGTATTACGTGTTACTGTAAAAAATAGGTTTCCTGAAAATGATGCAACTTCAAAAAAATTATTACTTATAGACCTAAAACTGAATAGGGAATGTTAGCTTCTGCACCCGTTAGCTTACAATATGTATAACTTATGTTATATGACAAATTAGTTACTTGTAAATTCATGTATTAATCAATTTCATTTCCGGGTACAATTTTCAGATTTTCAAGAACACAAAACACAGGTTGTGCTTATGGCACATTAAATATAATGCAATACAACATTATGGAAAGTTGAAGAAAGATGAATCGTTCAAAAATGCTTTAGACTATTTTATGAGGGGATGTGCTGATCCAGTTGAATCTAAAGAAAAATGGAGCTCAATGATTTCCAACTACAAGCTGGAAAATAGCATATGGTATCAACGACTATACGACATTCGTGAGAAATGGAGCAAAGCATTCAGCAAAGATATTTTCTCTGTTGGCATTCTATCATAAAAAGGGAGCGAAAACACCAACCACACTCTATGCTTCAGTGCAAACAAAACAACTACACTCACTTACTTCTTGAGCTCTTCAACCAAATAATCAAAAAGTGGAGGATAGATGAAGCAGCCCGGGAAAATACATGTGCAAAAGCAAAGCCAAATTTTGAAGGAAAAAAACCAGGTATGTTTACATTCAGAATATTTAATACCATGTATTAATTTTCCTATAACCCGAAACTGTTATTTAACTTAAAATGTGCATTTGTTTTCCAACTATTGGAACTGTACAGGTTTGTTTAAACATGCTAAAAATGTTTTCAGACTTACATTGTACAAAGGATTCAAAAAGGAATTTTCTCTTGCAATGGAAACTAAAGTCAAGGAAGTGTTCTCATAACCATAGTCAAGAAAATATGAAGTCAACCTAGAATATGATGAATCTAAATATATGAGACAGCCGAGTACAAAAATGAAGACCTGCTAGTTGAAGTACAATACAAATGCAAATGCTTTTAAGTGTCAGGTATGATGTGCTTTCACATTTTTAGAGTATTACACCTCAACTCTATCACTCAAATCCCAGAGAAGTACATCCTGAGAAGATGGACAAAGGGGGCCAAAACAGAAATATGGGACAAGGTTCTTGGCCAAGGAAAACAACAATCGGAAAACATCAATGGTGCAGTTTCATGGAGGAATCCTATGTCAATCAAATGCTATAATTTTGTTCCGAAAAGCGAAAGAAACTCAGAAGCTAGAAGAACCGTTGAAGATATGTTCGAAACGTGTTAAAAAGAATAGAATAATTGTTGGTTTCAAACACCAATACCATTGAACAATCAGGCACAAGTAGCCAATGGAACTCCACCATAACAAGTGCACCTAAGGTACTTGATCCAGCCCAAGTGAAGACAAAAGGAAGAGGAAAAAGGCTAAATTCAGGCTTGGAATAGAAAAAAACAAGGAAGAAAACTACAGAATTTGGTACAAAAACACCAGATGTAAACACAATTTAAAAGTAGGATTTTTTAGGATACATGTTCCATTTATTTACCTATATATCGTATTTGTTTTCCATTAACTTAAAAGAATGTATTATAGTGAATAACATATTGTATTAGTTGGATTACAACTATCACTTATTAACTTAGAACTTGCATTTGTTTTGCTTACCCAAAAACCAACATTTGTTTAGCGACTTGCATTCTGTTTCAAATAATTTTAGTGATAAATAATCAATAAATACACGTAGAATTAGTTGTCCTACAATATATAATTTATTAACCCACCAATTGCATTTGTTCTCTTATATGCTCAGCTAATCATGACAATTAAACACATGAAATAACTAAAATGTAAATTAGTATTAGTAAACATAAAATAGTACTTCTTAACATTCAACATGCATTTGTTTCAAACAACCTTCAGTCATAAAACAAATCCTAAAACAGCGTCTCAAAGTCGCTTAAGTTGTATTAGCCATAAACCAATCAGTTTCAACATAATCTGATTACAAATCATCCAAAAACAATTAAAAACATAAACTTCAAAGCTGTACATCATCTAGTCCTTCAATCCCAAGGAAGAATGAAGGAATCGTGGAACGGGTTTTCCTCAATAATTCTTCAACAATCCAATCAACCAACTCACGTGTCGTTGGGTCTTCAATAACTTCTAGTGTGCTCTTGAGACACTAATGATCTTCATTTGCACCTTCTTGTTGTGGTTGTTATTGTGGCTGTAGTTGCACAATGGGACTGGCATTTGCTCTCTCAAGATTTTGCTTCAAAGCTCGAGTAATAACCTCCATGTCACATTTGAAAATGAGACATGCCCTATGCAAAGGCTGAGAGAAAAACACAAAGACCAGTCCAACAAACAATCAGAAACTGTTATAAAAATATGAACTACAAACTGCATTAGTTTAACTATAACCAACATTAATTTTTAAAAACATGCAATAGTTTTAAATAAGTGTCAGAAAAAAAACAAAAAAGACTTACATTACTGCCAGCTTTATAAATAGCCTCATTGGTCATCACACCACTTGGAATGCGATATGAAATAATTTCTGGCTCCTGAGCAATGCCATCAAATGCAACAGTCGGAGTAAGAAGCCCCTCACGACCAACATTCTCATTATGAATTCCCTCATATTCCTGGCTGCTACTTTTCTCCTTCAGCTTGCCATCCTTGCTCAAAGGATACCCACCCTCAACCATAGCTCCCTTACCATACCCTATCTTCTCGAGAGAAAAATGAACCCTCTTCAATAAATATTTGTTCGACCAATGCATGTACAAGGGCAATCTAATAGGGCCAGGCTGACCTCTAAAGGAAAACCTATAAATGTATGCTAGCAACAATACAAACACACAACCACTAACAGAAGACACCTTTCATTATCTGATTTAAATCTACCAACACCCTCACACAAATGATCCAGCACTAAGACATAACAATCAAAACTCTTAATAGTCCCAACATTCTCTAAAGCATCCACAATCTTCATGTCAGCCATATTTCTCGTAGTCGGGGTCAAGAAAGTACACATCACATACATAACAAAGTACCTCTTAAACTGATCACCACCATCAGTTAGTTTAATAATCTCATCAAAAATATTCATGTAAGTAATATTACCATATTTATTGGCACCTAACTCAGCCCTCCATCTATCCCTAATATCTACATTTTTAAAGACACCTCTCCCATTGTTCTTAACCAGCCCCACAACACATCCCGGAATCTTAGGAATGCAAAAAAATGTCATGCACATCATTAGGGGTAATAATATACCTAGAGCCGGATACTTCTTGAACACATCCAACAGGATCAAACCTCTCAACCAGTCATGGGATGATTCTGACAGGGAGAGATGAAATCTCTTAGTGAAGAAACCCACCAAAACCTACTTCTTCAATATCTTTCTTCTGCTCAGGAGTGAGGGAACCGATGATGTACGTCAGCACTAGAGAATTTCTTTGCAAACCTAAAAAACAAAATTTAATATGAAAATATTAACCATACACAGATTCAAAAGTTACTAATAAATTTGGGATACTAATACACTAATATATACAAAACATAAGTTTAAATCTAATAAAGAAAGATCAAATTTTCAACAATAACCAATCACAGTATCTAGTACAACATAAATATTAACATATGCAACATTTATACAAATAAATACAGTTTCTAAAGATAACACTGAAGACCAACAATTTTTTGGAAAATAACAATTAGTTATGCAAAAGTAACAAATAAACTATGAATATTAAAATATGTAAAATGTAAACAAATAAATACAGTTTCTTATCAACATGTAAGAAAATAAAACAAAACAGAAAATATGAAAAGTATAAATAACAAATAAAATATGAATATTAACATATGGAACATTTTATGAAACAAATACAAGTTATAATATAATCAAAGAATACTGAGAACAAAAAAGAAAAAAACTTACGTGTTACCATCCTCATCAACACGTTCAACAACCTGCTTCTTCGGACGATTACGCTGTTGTTAGGCAAGTCTTCCATCAGCAATAACACCTTCGTCAACCGACACCACTTTCCCAGAAGTTGAACTCCACCAATCACACTATCCGTTTTCCTCTTCACACCATATTTTTTACCAACTTCATCTTCTGGCTTCTTCGACTTTGTCTTCAGTTTCTCACTGGATTTAGCACCATCTTCCTTCTTTTTATTCTCAACTATTACCTTTGTCTTCTTCTTCAACTCACCAGCTGCCAACTTCCCAACTACTTCCTTCCCCTTCTTGTTTGACTTCACAGCGGGAAACTTCTACTTCGGACTTTGAGACACTGCTTTTTTTTCTTAGCAGCTAGGGACATTTTCTTCTTTTGCCCTTCAAAATCGATAACGACAGCAGGGACAACTTCCTCCCTAACAGATTTACTCTCATTCCTACTTAACACATCCAAATCACCAATAAACTCCTCAAAAAATGCATCAACTTCAGCATCATTTTTTTCTGAAAAATCCTTCCCCTCAACACCCTCAGCACCACTAGAACCACCTTCAACATCACCTGAGCCTACACCAACCCCTTCAGCAGACCCTTCAACTGCCCTAACAACTTCACCATCAATTCCAACCCCTTCACCACCAGCACTAACACTTTCAATCATCGAATCCAAAACATTGGTAACATCTTCCCTCACTACCCCAGCTACTAAGGAACCCCTAGCCTCACTAGCCACCTCACCAACCACTAAAACCACCAGCCTCACCAACCACTAAACCCCCAGCCTCATCAACACCAGCTGCCTCTCTACTCACTCGAACTACATCGCTCAGCAAGTGTCATAGTCGAAGTCATTAAATTCTTGGGTTGATCCACCTTCACCAGACTTCAATTTCTTCACAGTAACTTTCAATTTTTTCTTCTTCGGCTCTTTAGGAGTAGCAGCAATAGAAACATTTGGAGAGCGAAACCACTAATCCTCGTAGACTTACGTGCCAATGAGGAAACTACACAACAAAATAGAAACACAAACTGTATAAGCACATTAAAAAAACATATTCACATAAATAAAACAAATATATATAAAGAAAATAAAACAATCTCCAGAAGCGTAAGACTGCTGAATCTTTTTCAGCTCAATTTGAAGTGAGGGTCCATATTTTTTTCCCCTCAAAAGTGGCAAAAAATCTAAACACCATAATACATTTAAGATATATAAGAATTCAAAATAAATAAGTTAATAAATGTAATACAGAAAAATTACAATCGATTTCAACTCTTTCAGGTTAAGCATTTTCAAATATGCCTTCAACTCCTCCAGTAAAAGCTTTAAAAAATCATATACACAGTCAGGAACAATATATGCATAAACTATTAAATGAAATTCAATAAGCAATATAATCTAAGACACACACACACACAGTATAACTAACTAATGCATAAAGTATACTAACATATGCAACTTCTAATGAAATAAATACATGTTATCAAATCAGAAAAATACACACGGTATAACTAACTAATGCAAAAAAGTACATTAACATATGCAACTTCTAATGAAATAAATACATGTTATCAAATCAGAATAATAAAAGTACAAGTAACGGTTTCATAGTTTTATATTTAAAAAATGCACAACATAACTAAAATAATGCACACTATAACAATCAGTAGCTATCATATATCTCTTACATTATAACACGTGGAAAACTTTATAAACTATCAGTCAATAAGCAATATAATCTGAGACAAACACGGTGTAACTAACTAGTGCATTTTTTATATTAACATATGCAACTTCTAATGAAATAAATACATGTTATCAAAGCAGATAGAAAAACAATTTCATAGTTTTTCAAAACATATGCATAACAGAACTAAACTAATGCACATTATAACAACCAGTAGCTATTATACAGTAAAAATAAATAAAAACAATGTAACTAACTAATACATATGTTATACAAACACATGCAACTTCTAAAAAAATAAATGAATGTTATAAAGAAGACTCAAAACATGTAGATCTGACTAACAAAGAAAAAAACATACTCTAAAAAAGTCAACAACCACAAGACTGAAAAAACACACATACACATACACATACAACAAGAAATAAAACGCGCGAAACTCCAAATATTCAAAACAAAAAACAAAAAAATGAACCAGGAGAAGGCTGAGTCAACTTCTCCAGTTTAGGAGAAACCTCTTTTTCCCTTGGTGATATCAACACCTGTTTTAGAAGGAAGACCTCCTGTTTTGCCCTTCGCCCTACCCGCAGACTATAGCAAATAAGCAATAAATGTGTTAAATTGGAATGGCGAACGATTATTAAACAATAAAATACGAACAACGATCAATTATTGAAACCTAGAACTGTCAAAACACAGAAAAACAAAAAACTTACCGATTTCGATCCCAGACAAAGATGAGGATGAGGAAAATGAAGTCAAGATCGCGAGGAAGTTGAACGGTTAAGAAAATGCAGAAAACGACGATGAATTTGGGGAAGAAACGACGAGAAATTTGCAGAGGAACAATGCCAGAAAGCTGTGAGAAAAAGTGAGAGAGAATATAACTGAGGAAAATGGAGAAGAAAGGTGATTTTGAATAATCGTTGTAAAAGGAAAATGAAAATTGAATTATAATTTATATAACTTCCCTAATTTCATATTAATTACAATCTGAACCCCATTTTGCAAATCAATCTCTGGCTTGTGCATAAGACCGTCTTTCCTGCGACTTTCTCTTAGTGAAAAATCCAACTATTGAACCTTTATAGACTTGCTGGTCGTAACTTTTTTCCACAGACCACTTTGGAGCCTACTTCACAGATAAAATCCATATAAGAGCCTGAATTCCAATTTACCATTAAAAACGGTGGTTGGAGACAAATAATCAAAAGGGTTAAATATTTTTCTAACCCTACATTTAGGCTGAAAGTGCCAATATAACCATGTGAAACCAAAAAAATGTTAAACTAACCCTAACTTTACGATGAATTGTGCCGTTATAACCTCCCGGACATATTCCGATGTTGACTAATCTATTAATCTTTAGACCATAGCTAAAAAGACAAAATTTCCCTTTGATATTTCAGCTTATATTTTCCCATTTTACTCCGCCTTCCACCGCCAGCAGCCACCACCTTCCTCCGCCAGCCACCACCACCACCAGCCACCACCACCAACCACTACCTCAGCCACTACCACAATCACTACCACCCCACCAACACCACCAGACATCACCTCTGCCACCAGCACCCCCAAATCCCTACACTGCCGTTGCCACCACTCCACCACTACTAACCCACTATAGCCACCAGTCACCACCACCGCCAAACCCTCATCCCACCACCGACAAAACTCTCACCCCGACACCAGCCACCCGCTCCCCGCCCCGCTCGCCACCACCCCATAAGAATATTACAGAAGAAATTGAAAGAACTTGAATCTGATCTCTCTCAAGTCATCTTCTCACCTCCTCTCCCCGATGATGACCATCAATTTTTGTTGCCGATCTTGAGCAGCGATTCCTGTTCGTGAACAAACTCCTCACCACCGAGGTCGCGTCGTCGTTGTCGATGAACCACTGCCACCTTGCGAGGACCATCGAAGCCCTAGAGTTCGAATTCAACGATAAGAAGGACCACCACGAAATCACCCACGGCGGCGACGCGCCTAATTCTGTGTGCTCGTGCGATGGTTATTTTGGCAGCGCGGATAACGCTAACAACGTGAGATCTGGTGATCAGTATGGTTCAGATTTCATGGAAGACGTTAAGTTGGAGACGGGGAAGGCAGCATATCGGAGAGGTTAAAGAAGAAGGGAGCGGAGGGGGTTAAGTTTCTTTCTTTTAGGGCAAAAAAATTAATTTAGAAGAAGGGACAAAATGGTCATTTCTATTATTTCCGGTCAAAATTTCCGTTGACAATTGAAGTCAACGCATCCCAAAGTTATATTGACACATATTTCATAAAATTATGATTATTTTGATACTTTTTGATTTTGCAGGGCATAAAATCAGAGTTATTTTGACACTTTACTATAATCAAAATTTTAATTTAACCGAGGCCTTCTTCTTAAGTTCACAATGTCTATGTACATTGCACTAGTGCTCAAAACCATTAATCAAGGTATACCCTACTCTTCTCCCTTTTCACTATCCAACCATCATCCATTTGTTGCTTTTTTTGAAATGAATGCACCAGCAACAGCCTATAGCTAGCCTTCTTTGCCTTTTCACTGTTCCCTTTAAAACAGGCAACGGATCGTTTTTCCGAGGTGGTATCTACAGCCTAGTAAGGTAATCTTAATACGCATGAGATCGCTGGATGGTTTGTGTTGGGTTTATGGAGGAAGCCTTGTTTTCATCGTTATCTGAATTTTATATTACAAACTTGTGGATGCTATGGCATGGAATTGCTACTTGCTAGTTGCTTTTATTAAATAGAGATTCCCGCAGAGGATAATTGATGCAAAAGTCGCCCCTCACATGCCAACTTCTTTCAAGTTCCAATTGCTTAAGCAGGCAGATCAGATGATTTAATTAATCATTTTCACAGCGCTCATTGCCTGTTCATGTGTCTCCAAGTTTGACCAGATTATCACTGGAGTGAGAATTATGATCCATTGTTCTGTTCCTAGTGAGGTTGGGTTGTGTGAGGACTGAAGATATGGGGGGTTGTGTGTCGACCAGTAGTCACAGTACTTGC
>JAULKM010012661.1:0-14680 GCA_032355605.1 Rubia tinctorum
AAACGTAAAATTAGAAAATGAACAAAAATTATAACATTAAAGTGTATTATTAAATTTTACATTTCAATTTATTTTCATTAACATAATATATTTGAATTAATTATTGAAGGTAGAATTAATGAGTAGGATAGAGAGAATCAAGTGGAGTCCATGAAGTGGTTTGTGAGTGGTTCTCACCATTATGGAGAAAAAAATGGAGTGTTTTAGTTGTAGTTTGAATTGCTGAAGTGAAGGAGAGAGATTGATTATTTAATTAATTGAAACCAGAGTGATTTTCATTGTCTTAGATTTTTAATTATGCTGTACATTTTGTTACGGCAACTGGGATTGGGTGGTAACTACAGTCCATTCAACACATAAATCAATCTGCCTACCCCTGCTCCGAAAGTTGTCAATTCCTTGCCTGGGGAAGCAATGATAACATTGAGAAGGTGCCATTTTCATTTAAGTCCCATATTCTTTCAAAAGTAGAAAGGCAAAAAGAAAAGTGCCGAACCTATAAGTGCTCCAATTCTAGCCTTTATGCTAAAAAGCCTTCAAAAGGTCCTTTTTTTTAAAAAAAAAAATGTGATCAAATAATTCTAGATCTAAGTTGATCTTATTTACTTCATATTATTGACTCTTATTGAAATTGTTTTTTTAAAAGGAGCTACAATATAAATGATAAAAATATCTCTACTTATTTAGTTGAAAGTAACAAAATAAAAATGACCCAAAATCAACTATGATGGTAACCTTGTACATCGATTACAACTCGAAACTATGCACAATTTCACCCTCACTACCACCAGCAACAATGGAGTGTCGACACTGTTACTTCAGGTCACAACCCTAAGAAACATTATTTCACAGACTGCTCACAACACACATGGCTGCACACCGCACACAACGACACTACCACAACCATACATGACCCAGAATAACACTACCTTCATGCATTTGTAACAGAAATGCACCTTATGCCTTAAAAGAGACGAGTAAGCTCCAACAAATGCATTACACATGACCCAAAGCATGGAAGTCATCAAGGATCCAAACTGTGAATCCTTGGAAAATTTGAGAGCATGGAAGTCATTAAACCTGGTAAAATAAGACTAAACCTGATGAGAAGGGAAATGCATATTATCTTAGAGCATATAACGCCACTTTTTAGATACTTTTGTTAGCGGATAATTTGATTATTAGGTGTTTTACATGACAGGGGATTAGAATTATCTTGGGTAGTTATTTGCACTATTTTCCTTATTTTGTAAGCATTTAGTGTCTAATGCGCTTACCTCTATGATTTGGTCAATTTCTACTTGTTTTGTGAGCTTATTTAGAGACCATCATGGAGAAGTCCATTCACAAGGATGATATAAGATTGAAGAGAGTCATTCACAAGAATGGTAGAAGAAGGAAGACCACTTACAAAGTGGTTGAAGAAACAATGAAAAGTAGCGGATGAAAAATGATCTGAGATTTGGAACCGAGTTCAAGATATGATCCGAGACAAATTGGAATCGAAGGACGGCATCATTGGATTCATCTTCGTGAGCACTATAAAATTGACTATAAGAACTCATGAATCAGATCAGCAGTTCACTTATAGCAATGAAAAGAAGATTCAATACTTGAAAGACATGCCCTAGATGTTCATGAACCGGTCCTAGGAAACGGACCGTGCAAATTTGCATGGTCTGTGCCACCCTATTTACTAGGGTTTTAACCGGGAGAAAATTTTCTCCCACCTATAAATAGTCTCCCTCTTCTTCCTTTGGACTTTGAACCAGAAATTTTGGTCTATAACCTTAGATTTTTCATATTTTTCTCATCTTTGTTTTCCAAATATCTTCATGTTTGTTGCTGTATTCATGAATATGGTATGAACTTTCTTTATTTAGCATAGATCAATACTTGGGAGCATATATAAATCTATATTGATTCTTGACATGTGAGACTCTTAGATTCATCTATGTATGCTCTTCATGTCATTATTGCTTGGTCTTTGATGTTTATGATTATTATTACATGATATTAGGTTGTAAGACTAATTGATTTCAATGTATAATCTAGCATAATGAACGGGAATAGACCTAAGAGTATTTTGTCTTTTTGTAGGGTTTGGTTAAAGGTCAATGTAAATGTCATGCATGCTTAGGAGTGACAATCATGCATGATTGTTGATTCTTTGGTTGGATTAGGCTAGAGTACGTAATTATATTAGGCTATTAACGATACGGGAGTGATCTGACCACACACTGCTGGACACCGATTATTCATCACGTTGGAGTTGTAATCTAGTTCTGAAAGTCACATCACGTGTTTCCAGTAAACTAATCTGGATAAAATTTTGGGTGTCAATTAATGAGACACTAATGCTCTTGGTCATAAAAGCATACATCTTTGTAGTGGGTGTTCTCGATGGAGATCTCGGCGAGTCATGCTAATCTGGTGTTTAATTTACTATGTGGTTGTAGGTTTATTAATCAAGAGAGTGAGGGCTAGAGGGGGTCAGTGGTTTAGTGGTCCTCTAGCTATAACGGGTGGAGTCGAGATTTGATGGGGGGAAGAACTGTGATATAAGTCATCGTGAGAGTTTCCGGTGAATAAACCTCTCCACATCGGGTAATAAGGAATATAGTAGTTTATTTTTTTATATGTGAATATTAGTCAATGATCAATAATATATTAGTCACGTGATGCAAATGCCCCTAAGACTTTTATTAGAAGTGTGTTTTTAACCCTACGTTTTACTAAAAGTGCAGTTATGACCTTGTAAAATCTAAAAGTGAAAATATAACCTTGGACTTCGTTGACAAAAATGTCAACGGTCAAATTGGCCGGAATTGGTGAAATTACCATTATACCCCTGAATTAAAAATAAAAACAGGAAATAGGAAAAGATAATCTTAACCCTCATTCTCTTTTCTCTTCCACCTCTCTCTTTTCTCAGTCTTCCACCTTTCTCTTCCGCCCCTCTCCTCCCGATCTTCCCTTTCTTCGTCGTCTCTCTCTCCCCGTCTTTGACCGTTCTTGGTGGTCGAATTCAAGCCACGAGCTCCATTCTCCATAGCTTTCTTCATCAAGAAAATCAATGAAATGTGGCGTATTCGCGCTTGGGTTCGCTTAAAAGTCAAGATGGGGTTTGTCAGATCCGAATAGCCACCACTATCAATGGCATGACGGTGGATTTGCGCTAGAGTTCACGCTGGAGTTTGTCGGATTCACGTTGGGCTTGCTTCGAGAAGAAGGTAGTTGGATTTGCACTGGGGTTTAAACGAGGCTGGAGTGGCTAGGGTTGAGCAGTGGATCGTGGGTAGGGTTTAGAGCGGGACTAGGTTTGAGCGGTGCCAGGAGAGAGGTGGAGCGTGCTGGAGAGGTGTGGCAGGGTTAGGGTGGAGCATGGCAGGGAAGAAGTGGTGGTGGGGTGTAGGGTCGAGGGTGGGCCACGGCGGAGAGGTGCGGCATGACGGGGGAGGGTTCCTGGTGGCAGAGACTAGGGTTGAGGGTGGGGACTAGGGTTGAGGGCGCAATGGGGGACAGGTAGAGCGTGGCTAAAGAGGGAGGGAGTGGTGGTGGCAAACTAGGGGAGCGACGATGATGGATATTTGGGTCGAGTGGTGGTCGGCGGGGCTCGGATGAGGAGGGGGGGGCAGTGGTAGCAGATGTTTCTTAGCTGAGATGGTGGGCAGCGAGGCTAGGGTGAGAAGAGGGAGCGACGACAACACTACGACATGGCTAATTGGTAGCACGGCGGCTGAGCAATGACAGGTGGTGGCCATGGGTTTGTTTGAAGAAGAAGAAAAACAACAACAAGAAGAAGAAGCCTAGGTGTAGAATTGTCATTACATTTTTAGTTTTGAGTCTAGGGTTAATTTTGTCTTTTCATGTTGCTCAACCGTTGACTTCATTGAGTCAACGTCGGAATTGACAAAAATGGATATAATTGCACTATTTTACAAAAACTTAGGGTTACGCATTTTCAGATTATAAGGTTATATTCACATTTTTAGATTACTGGGTTATATCTGAACTTTCTCAATTTAATAGTGTTATTTTTGCACTTTTCCCTATTATCTTTATCTTTTAGTTTATATTTGCATGTTCTTGTAGTTGTTAGCTTAATTAATTCAAACCAACCCCCAATTTTCTCTACTCCCGACACACACACAGGGTGATACCCCTAGCTTACCGTTATCTACTTTTTAGCAGTTAGAAGTGAGTAAGGGAGCAACATTTTATAAATATCTATCTTTGGTTGCTAAGGCCCAAGTTTCCAACGATGCTCGTGTCTACACCAGAACCCAAATAGCCAATAATAAATAACTGGATCCAACTCGAACCGAGACCAGAACAGTGACACCTTATCAATGATCAGAAACCCAAAATCACATGATCGAACCAACCCCGAACTAAAATTTTCACACCCGGTGAGATCTAAACTCAAACAAAATCCATATATGAACCCGAAAATAACTCGTGCCCAAAACTGAACCCCAACCCAAAAAAAGTCGTACCTAAAAGATACTCTAACGTATTGTAAAAGTAAATTCCCAGTGCTTTGGGTTTGCACTATTCGGGGAAATATTAATTACAAAAGAGCACAAAGTGAATCAATTATACAAGAACTCTAAATTCTAATAACTCGATAGAATATTCTAATGAATCTTCTATCCTAACACCCAGAAAGTGGAGCGTTAGATGCTCTGAGACACAAAGTTTTAACCTGAAAGAATCAAACAAAGAATGAGACAGGCATTTGGTGAAGATATCGGGAAACTGGAGTAACGTTTGGACATAATGAAGATGAATTTTGTTTGAAGAAACCACCTCACAAACAAAATGATAGTCAATGTCAATGTGTTTTACCCATTTGTGTGCAACTAGATTCTGAGCCAAAAAGATGGCCTGTTATTTCCATAAAGCAGGAGCGGAGGACTGGAGATAGAGAATCAAAGATCACGCAGTAGATAAGATAACCATACAACTTACGCGTTGTATAAGCCAAGGCACAATACTCAGATTTAGAATTGGAATGGGAGAATCATGGGCTGCTTCTTAGCACTCCAAGAAATCAGGTTTCCAAACATAAAGACATCATACTTATATATATATACGTAGAATGGTAAGTCTCGAGACAACACGCCTAATCTGCATCTGAATAGCCCAACACCTCCAAAGTGCGAGCCTAGTGAAATGACAAGCCATAATGCATAGTCCAGATGACATAACAAAGAATAAGAAGACAAAATAATCATCTCTAGAATCCTGAAGGTACTGACCAACATAATTGACCACAAAAGCAAGATCTAGATGATGGATGGTGAGATACTAAGGAGCACCAACCAATGATCGATAAAAAGTGGGATTGGAAAACTTCCTACTGGGACTCTATGAAGCTGAGACTATGGAAGAAATGGTGTAGAGACAGAAACAACGCCAGTCATCCCATCTCTACAAAGAAAATCACTAGGATACTTGGCCTAACTCAATAAAAAAAACCCTAGGAACAATGTAAAGATCCTAAAAAACATCCTATCAGTTAGAGAAATGAACTGATTAATGGTAGATGAGTCATTTCCTATAAGGATAATATCGTCCACATAAACCAAGAGATAAAGAAGAGTAGTAACTTAAGAAAAAACAAACAAGGACGTGTCGGCTGAGCTACAAAGGAAGCCAAGTTAGCATAAGTGTTGAACCATTGAAACCACGCATGAGGGTCCTGCTTCAGTCGACAAATAGCTTTCCGCATGCAAAATACATAATTAGGATGTGCATCTTCCTTAGAAACAATAAGTTGGACATGTTGACTAGAGCATCAAGCATATCATTTATGAAGGCATTCTTTATATCAACTTGGTGAATGGGCCAATGACATGTGGTGACAATAGCAAAGTCAATACGAACAATATACATCTTCATTATGGAGCTGAAGGTGTGATCAAAATGGAACCTTGGAATATAAGAGAAGCCATGTACCACCAGTTGAGCCTTGTAGAAATCAATACTACCATCAGGAACATACTTGTGATGAAGACCCATTTGGAGCCGACAACATTCACGCCTGGAGGGCGAGGCACCAAATCCCAAGTATATTGGTGGCGAAGTGCGAATATTTCTTCATCCAAGGTCAAAACCCAATAGGGATCTCGAAGAGCCGCACGATAGTCTCAGGGATCTGTATGAGCAACTAGAGCATCTTGAAAACTAGACACCTCATAATCATAGAAAAACCGAGGGCCTCGATAACTATTATTATCTTGGTGATCATCCAGTGCTTGCAAGCGGGAGCTGTCTCAGAGGAGGCATCAGTGATATTTACAAATACTTTGGAGAAGCACTGGTGTAAGCCTGGGCAAAGGTGTAATGGTTGGAGTCATGGGCTTTGGGGAGACAGGTGGCACCAAATCAGACGAACATATCAAACAAGGTGGTGATGCAGGAGATGTCATCTCAGAAGAAGCAGGAATGTCCACAGAAGCATGTGCATGTGTAGATGCATACATCGAATCAACGAGATTTAAGAAAGTAGAGACATCCAGAGAGAATAGAGATAATGAGGTAGAACCACCGGCATGGGGAAAGAAAGTGTTGTCAAACCAAGCATGTTTGGTGACATAAATTATTCGAGACATAGGATCAAAAAATTGATAACCTTTGTACTGGAGTTGTACCCAACAAAGATACATGAAAGACTGTGAAGAGCAAGTTTGTGAGCTGCACATGATGAAGATAAAGATACACGCAACAACCAAGTACATGGAAGTTGATATATATGGGAACTCGGACATTAATAATCTCAAATGGTGATCGCTCGCCAAATGCATGTACGAGGACCGACGTCGACCATTGCAAGAAGTCAGATGATGGGAGGGGAAATGCTTTGACTTCGTCCTGGCCGACGTCGGTCTAAATAAGAGCGACATCGCAGACACTGGAAAGAGATATCATGCATGGTGGGGCACCCACATTGTGTGCATTTTGACGTGGAATACTGATCAATATGACATCGTTTTGAATGACTGATGTCGCCAAAAAAAACTATGCTAGTTCATTCGAATTTGATATGGTGTGCGACGTCGTAGATGAATCGTTGTGACATCTTTTCTCGTACAATATTATAATATTTAATATTTGATGACACCAACAATCATTTGTCGATAGCCGTTACATGTTATTTAATATTCAATTACTCGTAAAATGGTTAAACATAATACGAAAATCAATTGTTTAAATGATGTGGGAAAGAATGACATATTAAAACCCAAAAATTTATAATATATGTTACAAATAAATGTTACCATATATTAAAATATGTTATTTTGATATAAAATTGAAACATTAATTGTATTGAACCTCCATTGTACGACATAAACACTGTCAGGACGACTAGTGAAATGACAAGTCCATCCCTCTACATGCTAAAAATCCAGGGATAACTCTCTTTGTCCTATTACAACAAATACACAGGAACAAAATTTATGTTAGAATTGGGCAGTCACCAAATGAAATACATATAATATAGTCCTACGTAAACGACATTAATCTCAACATGGAAAAAGTAACTTAACTGCTTTAAAGCGACATCGCATGCATGAGTGATCGATGTCGCAAAGTCCGAATGATGAGGGACGTCAGACATTTATAGATATTTCAATCATTTCCTAGCCCTATGCAACGTAGGTATTTTTCGGTATCATATCGTATGGGCCGGTTAACTGTGACCAACATCGCACATTCAAACCGTGTTCATACGAAAATGTAATCATTGTCCGTAATCAGCCCTAATCTAAGCCTTTTTTATCACTCCTTACAAACATGAAATTATCTTGGAAACACAAACAATATTCACTATATAAAAATTAAAACAATCATCATACTTCATGAAAAAATTCATCATTGATGAATGAGAAAAACAAACCTATAGAAGGTATGGTAATAATTTCCAAATGAACATGGAATTGATGGAAACCTACCTCAATTAATTTGAACCTAGAGATGCTCCATCCTCAGATACTTGTTTATGTTTGAGAGAAGTAATTTGATTGAGCTCTTTATATGTTTTAATAGTGTGAATGGAAATGATGGTGTGGAGCTGGGTCTGGAGGAAGGGTGTTTGAGATGGGAAATGAGTGGTAATGCTGAATATTATTGACATGAAATGGGGGGGGGGAGATTTTGGTTCCAATTTTCAGTTCACGCTGGAAATTTTAGGTCGACAGACATCAGTCGGGGTCGGTTTTGGGTTCGTTCTATGCGACACAATTGTGACGTCGCAAATAAAAGCCAGAATCTAATTTTTGGAAAGTGTCGTAAAATACTCCGTGTTAAGATTGCGACACCTTCCCTCAACCTGTTTATTCCCAACTTGGGACAACATTGTTGTGAAAATGTGAATAAAAAAAATATTATCTCCAATTTTTCATTTCGACTTCTCCCACTTTCTTGGAGAGATCTAAGTGCACAAATTAAAAAGTTCACCGGTAGTCCCAAAATCGATTCTGACCATCCCGGAAGGGACCTTTGCCCTGCCCCATCGAACTTATAATCCCGAAAGTGATAACGAAACTGGAAATCCCACAAAGATCTTCCAATTAACCTTTGCATACTTATAAGTAATCATCTATAATTTACTCTAAATCACGTACTAGCGCTTTCTAAAATTTGATGGATGAAATTTTATTACCTTTTTATTTCATAAAAAATCAAGAATATGATATTTCATGTGATTCTATATGGAGGAAATTATCGTTCTCATAACGCTTATCGTAAAGGTATTAATGGAATACTAATGAAAATGACAGACGATTACCCCGGTTCTGGACCCTCTTAGATAGTACGCATAATCTCTATATGAAACATTTGTCCTTATGTTCGGGTGCAGAGTTCTGAAGTGTAGTGATCATGGAAGGAAGTTTGAGCCATAGTGTTATTTTTGCAGAGATTAGTCATATACTGTCTGTGAATAATTTAGGCCCATTCCATTGACCCATTCATGCTCAAATCGGAACATCATGGTCGTGAAAATGTGAATTAGATAAGGGTATCTCTAGTTTTGGATTTCGACTTCTCCCACTTTCTTGGAGGGACCTAAGTGCAAAATTTTAAAAGTTCACTGATAGTCCCAAAATCTATTCTGATTGTCTTGGAAGGGACCTTTGCTATCCTCAGTCAAAGTTATAATCCCTAAAGTAATAAATAAACTAGCATGATCTCACGGAGACTTCCACAAGATCTTCCGATTAACCTATGCATACTTATAAGTAATCATCTACAATTATTCTTGACCATGTACTAGTGTTTAAAAAAATTTATGGACGGAATTTCATTATCTTTTTAATTCAAAAAAGAAATAATATGCAATTTTGTTTGATTCTATGGGGTGGAGATTCTCGTAATAATAACACCCATCATAAGGGTATTAATGGAATACTAATAAAAATGAGGGACAAATACCCCGCTTCATTGATGACTAAATTGGAACAACAAGATTGTGACATTAAGATTTGGATAATTGGGTATCTCCAATTTTGCATTTCGACCTCTTCCGCTTTCATGGAGGGATGTAAATGTAAAAACTGAAAAGTTCACCGGTTGTACTAAAATCGAGTCCGATCGAATCAGACGTTAATAAAGTTTATGGAAATTTATAAATTTCAATTAGTAGTTTCTCATATACAATTAACTGTTATTAAGGCCAATTATATTCGTTTTGGTCAAATGTGGTCCCATTTGCTAGGCTAGTGAGCTGAAATTGTGAGGCCCACATTTAGTTTAGCCGACGTCGATCAAACATCGGTAAGGTCGATTGACGTGTGACATCGCACATGCCGAGGCAGAATTCATAAGGTTCCAAATGACTATATATATGGAGTTTACCTCATAAATCCATTCAAACATTTAACTTTCACTCGAATTCCAATATTCCCCAACCACTCTTCTCAACTGTATGGTTTCTAGATACTTTTGATTACTTTCATTTTTTGTATTTTTCCTTAAAATTGTTATGTATAAGGTGTGTGAATGTGTTCTTTGTTTTTTGTTTTGAAGTTCTTATAGATTAGGGTTCTAGGGTGTACACATATCATTTCTATGTTCTCCCCCGATTTTGTGTCTTCTTATTATGGTTTAGGACCTTTAATTTCTCTGGTTTTTTGTGGTTGTTTATGTATTTTCTAGGTTTGAATACGATGTCGTTGGCTCTTTGATCCACCTTCGTTTTGTGCGATCGTCATGCAATGTCGCCCATTCATATTTGTGTTGTTTTTCATGTATGAGATGTCGTATCCTTCTTGGTTAACCAATCGGTTTTACCAACAGGTGAACGACATCGCTCATACATGTCGGCCATGCCATTATTTTGAACTAACATGTATGTGTGACGCCTTACCAACTCAAACAATTAATTGAACCGATTTCCATCAAACCAGTTTCTATCTATCATTATATATTTCCTTCATGACAATATGAATTTCAGGAATCATGACTGATAATGAAGGTTCGAGTAGTCATTTACCAATTGTGGTGAGCGATTTTTTGTTTGGATTGCAACTTAAATTCCTTTTATTTGATTACTTATATTCTTATTTAATTAGTAATAATTTCATAAACAAAATGCAGATTCCTAGCGATTTAGATGAGGATCGTGCACAGACTTCATTTGGTGATATCATTCCACATTTCGGTTTCACTTTGACCTAGACAAATTTCGGTTCATTTCCAATTTGGGTAAGTCAGACCTGTTACACATGTATTTTATTTTCAATTAACATTTTTTCTAGATTACTTTCATATATACTAACTATGGTTTTCTATTTATAATTTAGTACATCCCAAGTCAAATTGTTCCACCCTACCAAATGTCAAGACGTCTGTTGTCTTGAGGTGTAGTGGAAGAGAGTATCAAATACACTACTTGGGGAACACGATACTCAAAACCCTGACCCCAAAGGGTTTTAGCAAGTTTCTTGATGCCCACAAACTGAGGGTTGGGGACATGCTTAATTTCGAACTGTTAGATGTTTTTGGGCCGATAGTGTTCGATGTCATCATTCTTGGATCCCGATTTTAGTTTTAGAGCTTAGAATTTGGAACAAAATAAAACAAATTTATTCGAATTTGGAACATTTATTACATTAAGAGTATTTGTTGCATGTGATTTTATGTAATTTAATCTTTAATCTATTTGTTGAATGTTATTTTAATGTTATTGAATCTTTAATATTTAACCTACATATGAAACAAAGTTCTAATATTATGATCATTCACAAAACTAAAAAGACTTGCGTGTACTGAATAATTTGTTTCAATCATTCTGAAACTAGAAAATGTTTTTACCACATTTTTTAATAATTCGAACTGTTAACCGACTATTGCCCCAGGTGGAGGATATTTCATACACAACCAAAATATTGTTGCAGTAATGTACTATTTACTGGTGTGAAAGTAACTTTTATTCGTTTTGGTCTTTGGTGGGCTTATTTGTTATGCTAGCGGGCTGAAACTGTTAGACCCATATAAAGATGCGACATCGGTCATGGGTTGGGTGCTTGTCACCTAAACCGATATAGGTGCGACATAGCTTCTTGCGAGGTAGATACCATAAGGGTAAAAAACGGCATCGTTATAAAATGGTTCTATATATGGGGTCCCTCATAATCAATTCAAGCTTTTGTTCCCAAGTTTCCCGCGAATTCCAACAATCTCCCACCCCCTCTTCTCCTTTCTTGTAAAGGTATGATTTTTTACTCTTCTAACACCTACATTTTTGTAATTGTTACTTTACATTGTTCGATCTATGGTTTGTGAATGTGTTGTGTTTTTTGTTTTTCTAGTTCATACTCAGATTTGTTACAGTGTTAAGTTTCCTTAAATGTAAACCTAGGTACTATGTTTTGGTAAGTTTTTGGACGTTTTTGTGTAATTTTCTTTTGTTAAAGCATTTTTCCAGGTTTCTGTGTTTTTTGTTGTAGCTGCCTCTGATGCATGCGGTGTGCAATAACCTATTGGTTACCAGTTGGTCTATGCGAATGGCGTGCGTCGTTGTACATTCTTATTTCTAGTAATATGTTCTTATGTATGAGACACTACGCCTATGCAGGTTTAACCATCGATATAACTGATTGTTACCGAAGTCGGAATTTTAAGCTTGCATTAAAATTGTATAGCAACTTCATTTATGCATCAATCAAGTGTTCTGTTTGGTTGACTATAGAGCGACGTCACCAGTACATGTCGACTATGCCACTATTTTGGACCGATATTACCGGTGATGCATGTCCAAAATCACACCAAGCATTTCTAAGGCTAGTTTACCCTTAACATTTTCATTTTTTATTTAGGACTAATGGCTGACGAGTGATCGTCAAGTCACCCCTTTTTCCAGGTATTTTACCATTTCACATATATATTTACTAATACATCTTCACACTTTGTCAAAAAAATTATTTTCATACAGTACTCCGCACAACGGAGAAACTCAGGTCCTCTTGCATTCGACCTTGAACAACATATAATGGCTGCTGATAGCCCACATTTCCACTGCGCTCTAAAGCATCAGAACTTCGGGGAAAATACAACTTTGGTAAGGTCTAAAGCTAGCTAAATACATGCATGTAATTATTTAACTTTAAATTAATATTATTTGTTGTTAATTGCACATATATATACTTCTAATAAATATATATTTTTTGTGATTTAGCACATCCTGAGAGACACTGTACCACTCATGTCGAATGACAAGAGCGGGGTGGTGCTGAGGTGCTACGGGAGGGAGTGACGCATGAACTAATTGGGGGATGGGAAGATCAAGGCCCCATCCCCAAAGGGTTTTGGCGAGTTTCTTTCTAGCCATCGCCTACGCATTGGGGGCACCTTGTTCTTTTAGGCCATACTGGGGGAGGGGAGGGGTGATTGTCTTCAAGGTCATCATAATGTGATCTGAATCTCTCTGTGATATTTTTATCTCTGTCAATGTGGGGGATGTGCAGAATGAAAAGATCAATTTATATATCTTCATGCTTGATATAATGATGTGCAGAGAATATTGTCTTCTCCTACGGGATTTTTTTTATCTCCATCGCTGCTACCAAGCCGCTACCAAACATGATATAATGGTGTGTCAATTTTATCGACGATTAGGCTTTGAGGCTGGTTAAAGTAGACTTGAGTGGTAGAATCATATCTTTTTCGACTAGATTCATGTTAGGAAGATGACGCCCAGGTTGAAGTCAGGTAGGATTTTGATCCACATCTAGAACAACTAATTTAATTTTAATTGGCCTGTATATGGGCCTCTTTTCTACATATCAAAACTAAATTTTAACATATAAATTTAAGAAAAAAGTGTGTTTTAACCCTATACTTAGGTTGAAAGTGCAGAAATATTCTTGTAAAATTTGAAAGTGTAAGAATAAGCTTGGACTTCGTTGACCTAAATGTCAACAGCCAAATTGGCCAGAAATTGGTGAAAAGACTATAATACCTCCGAGTTAAAAAAATAAATAAATAATATGAAATGACCTCCTTACCCCCACTCCCAACTCTCTGCTCCCATTATTTTCCTCACCTCCTCTCCGCCATTTTATTTCTTTCCTCACCACCTCATCGTTTCATTTCACCACTGCTCAACCAACCTTCTCCTCACCAGCGTCGGCATCGGCATCAGCCCCATTTCCTCTTCCACTCTGTTTGTTATTTGAGTGGATTTGAGTGAAGGTGAGGGAAAAAATATTGGGTTATTCATAGTGAGGGTGAAATCGAAAGCGGAGGTGAGCGATTTGAGCGGCGAGATAGGGAGTGAAGGCAATGAGGTGTTTTTTATGGAGGCAATGACAATGGAGGCAATGACAATGGAGGCGACGACGATGGAGGGGGATTTGAGCGGACGATGAGGCGATAAGGTTATACAGGGTGAGGATTGAGGTGTTGAGGCGAGGCGATGATGACGGAGGAGGATTTGAGCGGATGGTGACAGTAGTAGCAGCGACAGAGTGGACGAAACTGAGGGATTTGAGTGGACAACGAGAGTTGTAGTGGCAGAGCGGTGGTGAGGGGGGAACAGGTGGTGGCAGGGGGGAGGTAGTGGGTCATTGCTAGGGTTTCTTGGTGGAGGGGCTGGATTCCGAGCGGCGGAGCGGGAGTGAGGGCAGGCTAGGGTTGAGCGGGGGCACAAGTGGTGGCGGGGAGGTAGTGGCTAGAGTTTCTGGGCAGCGAGGCTAAGTTTCGGACGGCAGATCAGTGGTGAGGAGGGGGGTTGGGGTTGAGCAGGGGGATAAGTGGTGGTGGGGAGAGGTAGTGGATAGGGGTTCCGGGCGACAGTGTTGGTGGTTCCGAGCAGCGGAGGTGGTGGTGGTGGGAGCAGGTGGTAACGGATCAGCACCAGTTGGTGGCTAAAGATCCAATAGCGGAGGGTGGAGGTCACGCGGCGAAGAGGCAGAGGTCCGACAGTGGAGCGGTGAAGGTTTTGCACTTGAGTGGCGGAGCAGTGACGAAGAAGCAAGGAAGCGAAGCGGCGGTGACAGAGCTAGCAACGGCGCCGCTCGGAGGCTGCAACTCAGTTTTTGGGTGTTTCATGAGGTTTAGGGTGTGAAGTTGGAGAAGAAGAGGCATAGGGGGTATAATGGTTATTAGATATTTAGCTATAAGTTTAGGGGGTATTTTATTTTTCACATTGGGTCAATGTCTGATTTACATC
>JAULKM010012672.1:0-14680 GCA_032355605.1 Rubia tinctorum
GAAATATCCCTCTTCTCTGTGGACGACCCCGACTTGCCAAACTATCTACTTAGTTGTATTTAGTAAGCATTTTGGGCATATAAATTGTATATTTGAGAGGTACGGCGACGACCTCCCAAATGCCCAAGTATTCAGGTGGAAGTACGGGAAGGAGATTCTGAGGACACACTGACAAGGCCTTCCATTTTCATTGAGAATTTTTTGGAGAATTATTTTGGGCACAGAGAGGAAGCATCTTTGCAAGAGCACCACGATTGTCCATCTGGCATTGCAATATGTCCAGCGATTAGTGTCCATGGGGGTATTTTGTCACAAAGAGCTTTCACAGTGTCTCGGTTAAGATGTTCAAGTCCTTTGGGCGATGACTCCAGAGGGAAGTTTTTATCCCAACATGGTGGCCTTCATGGAGGAATTCATTTCCATAGAAATAAGAAAGGTGACAAAACATCTATGCATGGCATGGTCAGACTCTTAGCTCAACATTTGGGCTATCTGGTTCCTTCTCCATTTTCATTGGCGAACTTAGGTCACTCGAGGACAAGGTACACTATGGATAAGTTGGCAAGGGCCTCTATAGTAGCTAGTAAAACCTCAGAGGATCAATTTGTGTGGTTGTACGGTGGCCCCAAAATATGAAATTCCATGATCCTTCCACAGTCGGAGCGCACCACTATCAACAAAGACACTGTATTGGAGGATTTGTTCTTAGCACCCGATCTATGATTTGAGAAGGACTTCTACAAAGTGTTATCTGGCCTGAACTAGACATTGAGGAGGAGGATGTTAAGACTCCATCTAGGGCACCACCCAGTGTCACTCACCTACCTATGGACTTCCTCGACCAATTCCTCCGTTTTGGGGAACAACTTATCTTTAGGGCATTTTTTGTAGTTTATTTGTGGGGATGTTTTGGGATGAACTTTTTGGTGGTGTATTTTTTGTTTTTCATGATCTTCAAGTAGTACAAAACCCACCATTAGGGCATTTTCTGCTACATAATTATTTTTTGAAAAACTTGAAATTTTTTAAAAAAAATATACCCGACTGAGTTGGAAAACCGAAAGCACAACTTAGGGAAAATGGGTAGAATACCCAGATAAGTCGAAAGAACTAGGTAAAAATGAGAGGCTAGGCGCGACTAGGTTGGAAATCCTAGGAAAAAAATGAGAGGCCATGTGGAAAAATATGAGAAGTGAGCTCAACATATATGAATGCTAGGATGAAAACCCAGAAGGGCTACTAGGAAAAATAAGAGAAATTTAGAGAAATCAGAAATGGAAAAATTGAACATCTTTTGGCCATCTTTGGCAATTTCTTCATCAACATATCTTGGATTGTCTTCGGCGACTTTTTCGGTGGGGTAAGCTAGTATAGCACTTATCATTATACTTTGCCTTTTTCCCTTTTTATTTTATGTATTTTTGGTGGATAGGTTACTTTAGCATTTCCTGGGTGAGTGAGAGTTGTGAGATTCTTACAATCTTTGGGGGAACTAGGGTAGCTTAGGAATAAGTTGAATGTATTGTTTAACTTATCTCTGCATGCTACATTTCTCTTGGATCTTTACTCGTTTTTGTTTACTCGAGAATGAGTAAAGGTTTAAGCATGAGGAGATTGATGTGCACCTTTATGTATGCGTTAAACAATGCATTTGGCACATTTATTATCATGTTTTTTTGGTTGATTGCTAATTTTAGTTAGGTTTACACAACAAAGGCTTTAGATGACCATTATTTGTTATCTTGTCTAAATCCTGAGTTTCGTGAACTTAATTGAAACTAATGGATACTTTGTATTCACGAACACCTAGATTCTCCTTTGTGATCTTACAAGTAGGTTGCTCATGAGTATTTCTACACCATTTTGTAGAAGGCTATCCGCGAGGGTGGTAGAAGATATTTGAAGGCTATTCGTAAGAATGGTAGAAGATATTGAAGGCCATTCGAGAGGATGGTAGTATATTGAAGACCACAGACTCCAAAGAGTGGTAGTAGATGGGATTGAGATTAGAAAAGGTAGATTTGTAGTTGAAATAGGGTGAGAATTGAAGACGGTGCCAACCTTCCGAACCAGTCATCCGACTGACCGCACGAGACCATTGCAGAAGTTTAAGATGCGATACCAGCCAACGGCTCATGCCATTCCATGTAGCCCGCATTGGCACAACCTACCATGGACCATGCTGTGTCGTGCGCTTGCACGAGGCTGTACAGACTGTGCTGTGCCACACATCACGCTCCTGCACGACCTTGCATGGACCGTGTCATTTTCCATTGGCCTCATAAATTGAAGCTTCTAGGGTTTCTAGGCCATTTTGGACCTTTTTCAAGGCCCAATTCCCTACTACCATATATATATATATATATGGACGTATGTCTACTAGGGTTTATGTTTTATGCTCATTTTTAGAATTCAAGAATAGGCTAGAGAGAAAAAGATCTCTTCTTTCTCTCTAGGATCTTTTCTCTTCTTCTCTTTATTTTACATTTATCCTAAAAGTGTTGAATCCGATGAATACTTGGGTTCAATGCTTAGGGAGTAGTTTATTGACTTTGGGATTGTGTTTGTATTCATGAATTAATGTTTATTTTGTGAGATTACTTAGATCTACCTATTTTTATGTGTTTGTGATTATTATGTTGGCTTCTTCTTCTTATTCTCGTTCATTACATGATTGTTACACTAAGACTGGCACACACAGTAGTCTACTTTCATGCATTAACCAATGCATTTGGCACATTTATTATCATGTTTTGTTTGGTTGATTTCTAGATTTAGTTAGGTTTACATGACAAAGGGCTTAGACGACCATTATTTGTTTTCTTGTCTAAATCTAAAGTTTCATGGGCTTAATTGAAACAAATGGACACTTTGTATTCAAAAGAACCTAGATTCTCCTTTGTGATTTTACAAGTGGGTTGCTCATGAGTATTTTTACACCATTTTGTAAAAGGCCAATTGCGAGAGTGGTAGAAGATGTTTGAAGGCCATTCGCTAGAATGCTAGAAGATGCCGAAAGCTATTTGAGAGGATTGTAGTAGATTTAAAGACAAAGACTCTAAAGTGTGGAAGTAGATGGAATTGAGCTCGGAAAAGGCTGATTTGAAGTTCAAGAAAGTCAAGAAGGTCAAGAATGGAAGATGGTGCCAACCAGTCTGCCAGCCAATCAGCCAACATGAGACCATTGCATGAACCCATCCAAGGTTGCACGACCCGTGAAAATCAACACGGTCCATGCAACACCTCTCAACATGGGCCATAGACGTCCATGTAGGCTGCGCCACCCGAGAATCACTCAAAAATGGCTAAGTATGGGCGCAGACCATTCCGTTTTACAAGGTACATGCCGTTCCAAGTTCCAAAAGTGAAAACAAGCCCAAGGGTTGTGAAAAAAGGCATGTTATGTGCCGTTTAACTAAGAAAAAATCCTTCCAGCCAATGGGCTGTACCCAACGACACGGAGCACGCAAATCAGAAGTTCAAGATATGACACCAGCGAATGACCCGTGCTGGTCCATCTAACATGCGCGATATGACCTTGTATAGTCAGTGCCATGCCACGCACCCCATGCCAGAACGAGGCTGTACATGCCATGTCGTGTAGCATGCCTCACGCTGGACCTTGCACGGACATAGCCATTTTCAGTAGATGAGTAAATTGTGGTTGCTCATTTTTATTGGCCATTTTCAAGGCCCAATTTTCTACTAATATATATATGGACCTATGTATACTAAGGTTTATGTTTTATGCTCATTTTTAGACTTCAAGAGTAGGCTAGAGAGACAAAGTTCTTTTCTTTCTCCCTAGGTTCTTTTGTCTATTTCTCTTTATTTTTCTTTTGCCCAAAAGTGTTGAATCCAATGGAATGCTTGGATTCAATGCTTAGGGAGTAGTTTATTTACTCGGGGATTGCTTTTGTATTCATGAATTAATGTATGTTTTGTGACATTCCTTAGATATACCTATTTGTATGTGTTTGTGATTATTATGTTGTCTTCTTCTTTTTCAGATTCTTTTTAATTGCATGATTGTTACACTAAGATTGGCACACCATAGTCTACTGTCATGTTGGTGCAATTATTGATATCCCTTAGGGAAGGAAACCTAGATGTTCTTGGGGTATCGATAGTCCAGAATCGTGTGAGTGTGTACACGTGGATCGCTGAGTCAACGTTACGATCAACCATACACGAGTAAGCAGGCAAGTTGGTCTGAAGGGTTACAAATAGAGATAACTATAGTACCAAACCAGAGTTATCTTTGCAACCCTAGAGTCATCTATAAGGTGCTTCACCCCCTTTGCCTTTATAGGCCTAGGGAGAAGCATTTGTGGTGTAGTGCCCGAGACATAATAGCATGGGGGATATTCAGATCTGCACAATAGACAGGGTCATAGTTTCACTCCCCTAATTACAGAGGAGGTGCCAATTGAAGATTACATGCGCACCTTAGGTGATAGGTATGGTGAAGTGTTGACCATCGACATGTCCACGTTTCACAAACATTAGAATAGGCTTTTATTTATTGTATATGATGGATTCAAAGATCGAAACAACATTGATAATCTTACTCAAATACTCCCCAAGTGTTAGTTTAGTAGTTGTTAGTAAACCCCGATCCCCCCAAAGCCTGTTTTACCAACACTGATTATTCCTAACGCATGATAAGATTAACGAACCAATTGAAGCTGTGTGTTTACTCTTAGATTCCTAACATCTTTATGGACGATGCGACTATCTACCCTTTTAGAAGTGTAGTAGTAGAAACGGGAGCAACGATACAAATATCTATCTTTGACCTCACTTAACCTCTTCTCTGGTTAATTTAGTGGATCTCCATTGATTCTTTAAGAAAACCCCGGGAGGGGGTGGGTCAGGGTTCGAGGTCCTCGTTTCCACCGTCTAAGGAACATTTCTCTCCTCGTTTATCAGGGCAAACTTGCTCAGATGATGATGTTTTTGGACTCCTTTCTTGTTCCTCGAGGGGATTTGGGATGAAAATTGCCCTTCTTCTAAATAGATTCAAATTTCAATACTCCCCATTATAGGTGGCTTCCATAGGGGACCCTTTCCTATACTGGCAAGCCAAGTTTAAGGAATTTCAGCGGAAGGCATGTCAGTAATCACAAATTCATTGGGGGTAATGGTCAGTACGGCCTCTATCATCGACCTAAAACTTGGAATCCCAATCAAAACTTTTTCTTTCCTCGTATATCCAAGGCAAATTAAATTCTTCCTCTTCCGGTCAAATTACATTGGAAAACCCCCTCTTATAAGATTTCTCACTAGAGGCAGGAGGGCTAGCAGCCATTATAGATAAGAAGGGATGAAATGAAGGTGGAAAAGGTAATGAGACCTACTCATTAGGAGAAAAAATTATGATAGAGATGGTGGAGAAGGATTTGTGCGATGAAAATAACTTCTTCAAATAACCTGCAAGTAAAGTGAGAAGAGGTTGGGCAGAGGAGCAATTAAGAAGACTGAAACGGTGGCTAGATAATGATTATCTTGGGAAACCAAAATGTTGAAAATGAGTGATAAGTTTTTATATCTCCCATAAAGAAACAGCCAGTCACATGTTTTGTTTGCAAGTGGTAAACACGTGCGTTTCCACAAATTATGAAAGAAAACAAATGAGAAAACTAAACATTACCTTGAAGATATGAATAAAAATGACAATTTATTATGATCTTGACAATTACTTATGACCTCGAGATATCACTCTGAAGTTGACCCTATGATCTATGAACTTTGGCGAAAACCCTTGAGGGTACTCTTACTCGATTATCTCGAATGTTTCAAAATCTCGAGGAAATCTTTATTTTTCTGGGGGCTTTTGATGATGGTTAAAACTGTTAAGCCCAAATAAAACAACGGAGCCTATTTTAGCCCAATAAATCCAAGAGAAACGGTCAATGTTATGATCATATTTATTGACATTTAATTTTTCATGAAGAGGTTAAGTTGTACACAAATACTAAGAGGGATATTCATGTATAAATACAAGGTATGTATACATTTTTACATTCATTCTATTCTATACGATATTCATGCTGTTTTCCTGACTTAAGCATCAGAGAGTTTTCCCCTGAGACCTCCCAGGGCTTGTTTCTTCGCAAATCACGACCAAGTGACTTGACAGTGCAACCTGATTGGTTTCGAGACGCATCACTCTTTTTAATATCAATGTCAAATGACTCCACACCTGAACATAAAACATATCTAAAAATCTAAGCATCAAATTATTGAAGAAGCTGGCAAAATGCCATCTGGATTTTCCCCAAAGAAACACTATTGGATTAGACGTAAAACCAAAGAACCAACAATAAATTAAAATAGAGTATTATACTACCATAGTTCACTTCCCACAAAAGGTTCCAATTAAAAAAGATATTGTGTTTAATGTAACTGTGTTCCCCCAAAAATGCATTATGCTTTTAAATATGTTATTTTTTAAAGAAATTTATCAAACACCTAAAACCGCTTATAACCCCGGCCAAACACATTATAGTCAATCGTTTAATACACTGGATTGAGAGATTACACATTTAACCAAAACCTAAGAAATGGGAGCCCCCACAATTACATTCGATGGATTTGAGTTCTACTCAACATCTCGGGCCCAAGCTTAAATAATGGAAGGAATATGGTTGTGTTAGGTCGATAGGCAGTACAAAAACCATTAGTTAAACCTCATGAGCAATCATCATGCAAGAAATTGATAACCATCCTAGATGTAAATTAAACAAACCATTACTATAATCAAGATTGAATGGTAGGAAAATCAAAAGAGCAACTACATTTTATCGAATTGGAAAAGTACAAAGAAGAGGAACCCTCCAAAGAGCTCCCAACCACCGAAGCGATGGTGATCCCTCCACCACATTTTCCTAGAGTAATTAGGGGAAGGCTGGAGGTGGCAACCAATGAGGCACACATTCACAAAGTCTTTGAGAAGGTTAATTTTAGCATTCCTATATTGGATGTGATTAAGCATGTTCTCTCTTATGCAAAGTTTTTGAAAAAAAGAAGAAGAATAAACTTACTAAGAAAGTCGGCCAATTGAAAAGAGGGGGAGTAGCCCCTCTAGCTCATAGGAACTTGCCTAAGAAATGCGATGACCTCGGAATGTTTTCAATCCCTATTTTCTTAGGTGGTAAATTGGTGAAAAATCCCATAATTAATTTGATTCCTTTTAGCCTTTATGAGAACCTAGACATAGGTGAACTTAAGGAAACTAAGGTGATTGTCCAACTAGCCGATCATTCACAAACTAGCCTTGGAGGTATAGTTAAGGATGTTGTGGTTAGAGTAGGCAATTTAGTGTTTCCGGTGGACTTTTATGTCATTGATGTAGTTCAAGATGGTGGTGCACCCCCTACCCTATTGGGGAGACCTTTCCAAAAAACGTCAAGGACCAAGATAGATGTTCATTTGGGGACACTAACTCTAGAGGATGAAATTGATAAGGTGGGGTTTGAAATTTATAAGTCTAAGCATGATTCATCAATTTCCTCTCTTTTGTGTAATGGCCTATCTTTTTTTAATGAACTTGTTCAGCAGGATAAGTCTTGCATGATTAGTGATGATGAATTCTTAAGAGTGATGAGTGAAACCATATATTGAGCTTCAATTTTGATGACCATGTTGATGATACTTATGCTATGCATAATCTTAGTGACGACATTTCCACCGGGGATTGTTTTTCTATGCTCACTAACTTGCAGCGGTCTAGGGAAAGTGGTGACTTAAAATACCATCGACCACCTCCTAAACCAAATGATTTAGCTAAGGAATCGACATTGGTTAAAGGATATGATTTCGATAATGATGAGGTATTGCCCAATATAGAGACTTTACATGTTTTATCTTGCTTGCATGAACCTTGTGATGATGTAATTATTGATGAGCAAGTTTCTTCTAGTGTGTTTAAAGATTCTTTTGCTTCCGATTTCTAACACTAACGTGCAACATAGAAGGAACCGGGCTAAGGAATTAAAAACTCCTAAACCCTTTCCAACTCCCAAACACAAGAAGAATGTATCTACCGTTGTTAAGGATGGATGTGTTTGGTACATATCTCCCAAGGTAAAGCGAAAACCAAAGGTAATGTGAAGACCATCTAAAGGGACGTGGTCAATGGTGGTGTCAAGGACGGTGATCTGGTGACCCATCAACCCATTCTTCTTAGTACTCAAAAATTCATGAAATAATAAGTCGTGAGAATGACACTAAAGAAACGGTGCTTTTATTTTCAGTTAGTATCTTTCAAAAAATTTCTTGTGAATTCTTGGACTATTTTTGATTTGTGATGGCATTTTCAGGGATTTTAAGAAATTTAATTTTCCTATGGAATAGTGCTACTCTCGGTTTTCATTTTTTTGGGTGCAGGGATTTTTGCGACAAAAGTTAGAAGGAGCAAGACTTGGCACTGATCGTGCCAACCATGTGCCAAGGAAGGCTAGCACATCTTGTGCCAGAGCAAGCTAGCATGACCCATGCTCTAACATCCCAACACGAGGCCTTCAAGCCTGGCACGAGGCAATCAAAGCTAGGAGGGACCGTGCTAATGAATGCCGCCCAAGCTAACTAATAAAAAAATCCCATTCCCTATATATAAGACTCATTTCGACCCTATTTTTGTTCATCTCCTTCTTCCTCAAAAACCAGAACCGGGACTCCTCTTCTTCTTCCTTTTGAATTTCTCCCACTTCTCCCTCAATTCTTATCCGAATTACCTCAAATTTGTCTCAAAATATTTTTTTCCAAAAGATACAAAGCACAATGATTATCTCGAACAAAAACATCCAGGTTTATCCCAGAAATTTGAAAATTCAGTTCAGCTATCCTCTTTAGTTTTCTCCAAAAAACTATATTTTGGATATATTTTGGGTGTCAAGGACCGCTACAATCTTGTCTAGGAGAAGTCCCGTACACTCCAAAAGCACAAATTTACAAGAATTTAGCTCTGATTGTTTCCTAAAGTACTCAACCAATTTCCCATTTGGAAATTGTTGACTTTTTGAGATTTTGGATATTTTTGGGTATTTGCATGCTTAGGACTTTTTGAAAAAGAGGGCTTTAGTTGTGATTTTTGAGCTTGGGGTAGTTGATGAGAATTGTTGGATTATTATTCTTTTTGGTGTTGTTTGTACACTGTCCGTCATGTCATATAGACAGAGAGGTGAGCTGAGCGTGCCCTTTATGGATTTGGCCATGCTTTCTTAGAAGCAGCAGTCCTGCACTTGGATATGTGGTGAGGCTGTTGAGTACATGGGTGATGTGCCACAGGGAAGCCACCCCTATTACTGATCGGGAGATTAGGATCTTGTGGTATATTTGCCCTGGGCGAGCTTGCCCAATCTTGTGGAGGACTTTGTTATCCAGTACTATCATCTGTCAAGGAGGCAACTGGGGAAGATAGTGATTGGGGGTATGATATTGCTTCTATTTGCTCACTTTTGCTTACCAGTCAGCGATGATATGCAAGAGAACTAGAACTCCCCATATACCCTCACTTATACAGCCTTGGAAGAGGCGAAGATGATACGTCTATAGGATGGGTTGATGAACAGGTTCTAAAAAGGCACCAACTTCATGAGCCCTCCTCAGTCTGGCGGGACCAAGCTAGCCAAGACCTTCGGGATGCAGGATCTTCTCATACAACCCAATCAACGGCCTGTGCCAACGTCTGTAAGGGTTTAAGTCACTTTTTGGACCTTTTCAAGGCCCAATTCCCTACTACTATAAATAGGATATCGTGTCTACTTGATTTGGAGTTTTAGAAGAAGTTTGGAAGTTTTTTTTTCACTCTCCTAATTGTCGGTGGAGAGAGAAAGGGACTAACCCTCCTATTTTTTTGGCCTTGTTTTTGCCTGAGGGCATTGAATCTAATTAAATACTTGGGTTCAATGCTTAAGGAATAGTGATTTAGATTGGGGATCTATATTTGTATTCTTGAATTGCTTATGAATATTATGTTGGCTTGTTCTTCACAATCTTGTTGATTGTATGATTGTTACACCATGGTTGCATACACCTTAGTCTACTTCATGTTTGTGCATTTATTGATATCCCCCGAGAGTGACACTTAGATGTAATAGGGTAGCAATAGTCTGGGACTGTATGGGTGTATGCATGTGGGTCGCCAAGTCAACATTATGATGACTGTACACTAGTCTAGCTGGAAAATTGGCTTGAAGGGTTGCAAAAAGAGATAGCGCAGTAGAAAATTAGGGTTAACATATTTTGCAACCTTAGAATCAACGATAAGGTGCCTATCCATTTACCTATGTAGGCCTAGGGAGAAATATTCGTAGTGGAGTGCCTGAGACGTAGTGGCATACACATTAGGATAGATTTGTATGTCTCAAATGTGATTGAATCTAGGATTGAAATATACTATCGGTCATGTTACACAAATATTCCCTAAGTGTTAGCGATATATAGTTTTATTCTCTTATGTTCTTGCATGCTTGTAGTTGTTAGATAACCCCTGAAAAAAACTTGTTTCGCAACATTAGCTATGATTGACACGTGATCGGATTAATGACCTGATTGCAGCTTTATATAGTTAATCTTTAAATTCCTAGCATCTCTGTGGACAAGCACGGTCTTGCCTCTATCTACCCTATAGGTAGTTTAGCAGTAGGAATGGGAGAAACATTATAAATTTATATCTTTGATTCTAATCCTTCTCCGTGGGTTAGTTAGATTAATGACCCCGCAAGGAGGCGAATTAGAGTCCCTAAGAATCTGTTCAAGCTTTGTGTTTTCAACTTTCCCGCAAATTTGAACAGCCCCCACCCCCTTTTCTCTTCTCTCTTGTTAAAGGTATGATTTTTCTACTCTTCCAACACCATAATTTTTGTAAATTTTCTTTGAAATTGTTCAATCTATGGTGAGTGAGGTGTTATGTTTTTGGTTTTCTAGTTCTTATGGATTTTCTATAGTGTGAAGTTTCCTTAAATATCAACCAAGGTACTATGTTTTGGTATGTTTTTGGATGTTTTTGTTTAATTTTCTGCTGTTAAAGCATGATTTTTTCTAGTTTTATGTGATTTTGGCTATAGCTTCTAGGGTTGAATGCGACGCCGGTAACCTTTTAGTGAAATGTTATTTTGTATAAGACGTCGCACCTTTGACGGTTTAACAATCGATATAACCGATTGGTTACCGAAGTCGCATACATGCGTTTAATCTTGCTTTAAAATTGTATATGCGAACTCGTTCTTGTGTCGGTCACATGTTCGGTTTGTTCGACTATAGAGCGACATCGCTGGTACATGTCGACCATGCCACTATTTTGTACTGACATGTATGTGCGACGTATGGTTTATGTCGTACCTTCCATTTCCAAGGCTTGTATGCCCTAAACATTTCATATATTATTCAGGACTTATGGATGGCAAAGGATCCTCCAGTCACCATTTTTTCCAGGACTTTTACCATTTTACATATATTTTTACTTATACATATTCACACTTTAAGAAAATTAATTATTTTTTGTTTTTATGCAGTTCTCCGCACAATACTCCCTTCAGTGTGGTTCTCTTGAGTTATTGCAAGAAAAAGAAATTCGCTAAAACACTGATGGAGTTGTATTAGCCAAAGCAAAGGCAAGGGGAGTCTACTGCGGCCTTCTATCTTAGATATGTTGATGAAAGTTTGGGATTGTTGAAGAGAAAGAAAATAAAGTCATCCAAGGTTATTTTCTAGGGATGGAGGATTTGGAATTGTATGAGAAGATGATAGCGAAGACTCCTAAGACGCTTCAGCAGCTTCAGGAGGTTGTAGAGCAACATTTAAAGGTTGAAGAGGCAACTCAAAAAAATAAAGAAGGAATGATGGACAAGCACGTGAAGCTTAATGATTCTCGAGGAAAGTGACCAATGGAAAGATCGAGGTTATAAACTACACTCTCATGCGGTGTTGCCTAGCGGAGATTTGGAGCATCCATAGGGGAATTTTCAAGGCACCTCCCCCAATGAATGATGCAAACAAAGCCTTCGCTTCTAAAAGAACCACAAACAAATTATGCGATCATCACAGAGATTACGACCATCATACGAATAAGTGTACCCACCTTAAAATGGAGATCTATCGATGTGAAAGGGAAAGTGTTCAGAAGGAATCTTTTCGTCAGCCACTTTGAGATGATCATTCAAAGCCAAAAAATGAACGAGGAAATAGATGTCCTCCCAAGAGAAATTTCAATGTTGGGAATAGGGTGGATTGTGGACCTTAAGGTCAGAGGCAGGAGCTCTATGAGGAACCACAGTGAAATCATTCCATGGTGCATCAGAATAGGAATGAGGGAAATCACACTTTACACAGTGTAATCAATGTCATTAATGGAGTCGATAGGGAAAGATCTTCGAACACAGTGATGCAAGTTAATTTTAGGCATGTCTCGGCAGGAGAGTCGGTGGGTAAAAGATTTTGACCCGATGAGACAATCACGTTCTCAGGGCCAGATGCAGTCCCAAACAAAACTCCTCAAACTGATCCCATGGTGATTTCTGCAATGATTGGGACTTTGCTGGTGAGAAGGGTGTTCATCGATGATAGAAGTGGAGTTGAAATAATGTTTGTCATTTGCTTCAATCAACTCAAAGTTGAGCGTGAGAACTTGAAAAAATTGACCTCGCCATTGTTAGGGTTCACTGGGAAGATGATGTACCAACTAGGAGAAATTACTTTTCCAGTCATGGTCGCAGATGGAGATAAGGGGGTAACAATATACTGTAGCTTCACAGTCATCGATGCTTTCTCTTATTACAATGTGTTATTGGGAGACCATGGATGTTCCAAGCTCGGGCGGTGTGGTCGCCATACCATTTGATGATGAAGTTCCCGACGAGTGATGAAGTGGTGTCCATTCGAGGGGACCAAATGGTGGCCCCGGGGGTAATTATGAAGATGTAAAAGGAGCAAGGAGAACGAAGGATGTAGCTTTGGTACATAGAGAAGTTAGTCCGGCTGACACTCAACAACTTCCTATTTAAGATTTTGGTACATAGGCTGTTGGGAAGATGATGCTTGAGGTTTTATTGAATGAGTTAATGGTTCTACTTAAATGACACTATGATGTGTTTTCCTGGTACACATCGGACTTAACGGTTATACCGACACACTTGGCTGTCCATAGGCTGAACATCGACACTTCGATAAACCCCGTTAAACAGAATAGGAGGATGTTTGTCCCTGAGAGGGTTGAGGCGATAAGGTTGGAGGTAGAGAATATTCTCAAGGAGAAAGTTATTGAAGAGGTGTTCTACCTAGAATGGCTAGCCAATCTGGCCATGATTCCAAAACAGGACGGAGCATGGCGCATGTGTATCAACTTCATTAATCTAAAAACGTGTTGCCGAAAAGATTGCTACTCGTAACCATCGATGGATCAACTGGTAGAAGTGATGATCTGGTATCAAATTCTTGCCTTTTTCGATAGTCACAAAGGTTACCACTAGACATTGATGGCAGAGGAGGATAAGGAGAAAACTTTATTCATAACGGATGTGGGTACTTTCTGCTACATGAAGATGTCATTCAGTCTGAAGAATACCGATGCTACTTACCAGCGATTAGTTGATAAGCTCTTTGAAAAGAAGATCGGGAAGATTTTGGAGATTTATGTTGATGACATTTTGGTGAAGAATATGACTTACTAACAGTTCCTGCGAGACTTGGAAGCAATGTTTGGTGGGCTACGAAGGGATAACTTGAAATTGAATCCATCAAAGTGTGTGATTGGAGTAGGCACTGGGAAATTTCCGGGGCTCATGGTTTCTGAAAGAGGGATCAATTTCAACCCAAAAAGGTAGAACATGAAAAAGTCCACAGACTGTGAAAGAGGTTCAAAGGCTGACGGGGTACCTGGTGGCTTTGAGTAATTTATTATCAAAGGGGGCAAAGAAGGATTTACCCTTCTTCGATGTGCTTCAAATGGCTGGGAAGTTCTAGTGGACAGAAGATTATAAGGTGGCATTTGTAGTGTTAAAAGAGCACCTCAAGGTTCTGCCTACACTAATAAGGTCCGACAAGGGGGAGTATTAGGATGTGGACATGTGGAATTGTTTTTGTTCTTGAATCTTTACTTACTCGAGGACGAGTAAGGTTCAAGTATAGGAAGATTTGATGTGTCCATTTTATATGGTTATTTTGGGGACTTTTGGATTCACTTTTGTACACTTTTGTGCTCTAATGCCTTGAAATTATCTAAGATAAGTTAATAGCTACTTTACGCTTTTGTTACTTTTCTATGAGATTTTATGTGACAAGGAAAATTTCGGAAGACTTTGAAGAATATCTTTGAATATTATAAGACCTTCTTTTGAGCTTTGAAGACTAGAAGGATAAAATAAAAGTGATGTGAAGAGGGGGACTTAAGACAAGGAGAAGAAAGAAATCAAGAAGCTGAATATAGGCTCCATCGCAACTCTTGATGGTCTAATCGCGAGCCACGACAGACGGGTGGCCAGAAATATTTCCTTCTTTGTGTACTATAAATACAAAACCCTATCGTCTCTCTTTAAAAACCCCTTTTCCTCCTGTGATTTTCCGGGTTTGAAACCCTAGTTTCTTCTTCTTCGTTTCTTAGTTTTTGTAGATTAGTTATGTGTTTTCATTATCTAGGCTAGTAATCTCCTTGGGAACAATGGATTGAAGCTTCCTTATC
>JAULKM010012682.1:0-14679 GCA_032355605.1 Rubia tinctorum
TTATTTTCCTAGTTGATTATGGATCGAGTTATGTATGTTATTTCTCGGGTTGAATCGGTTACAAGTTGATTATAGGTTAGGTTGAATTGGGTACAAGTTGAAATGTATTCCGATTTAATCATGTTTGGGTCGGAATAAGTTTTCAAATTGATTCGATCGTGTTGGGATAGAGTCCAATTTTTCAGGTCATAATCGTGTTTTGGGTTGAATTTGGGTCGAATCGGGTTCGGGTTTGAACCCAGATTATCAAGTCATAATTGGGTTCGGGTTGAGTTCGGGTCAAGTCGGGTTTGGATTTGGACCCAGATTATCAGGTCAGAATCGGGTTTCGCGTTGAGTTCGGGTCGAGTCGGGTTCGGGTTCAGGTCAATATTTTGCGGGTCAGAATCATGTTCGAGTTGAGTTCGGTCGAGTCGATCCGGGTCGGATCAGAAATTCGGGTAAGAGATTGTAGGTATGGTTGGCATGTAATATCGGAGCATTCGACAATTTTGGCCTCTCCAAAATCAGAATTGTGGCTGAAAAGTTTTCATCCGACAAAATACTGTTGGGTTTGATATCTCTGTGTATACTTTAAATGTGGAACCACTCCCAATCACATCATCATCATTGATGCAATCGATTATCTTGTTTTCACTAAAACTCTTCTGATAGAATGATGTCCATTCAGTCACAACTTCCATGTTGATTTCGATAACATTGTTAAGATTCCAACTCCAAGTGATGAAAATAAGTGTTTATAAGGAAATTTGAACAGTTATATCAATTGTTTTTATAATGAAAATGCATGCCTTTAAACACTTCCTTGCAACATTTAGTAGTTTTGGCTTCTTTAAAAGTATTTGCTCGACCGCCGCACTAATATTCTTGAGAAAAAATTTGAGCAATCATTTCTAACTTCATATCCCATCATTGAGGATGACTAGAAGCGTGAGAAAGGGGCCGTATTTTAATCGATAACGAGATTTAATCAGTTATTGAGATGAAATTCAATTGTAAGTCTAAAACTTGCACGAAATGTGCACATATGCATTTTGTGCTATAAATTTAGTTTGAGAATACAAAATATCTTAAAAAGTAAATGTTTCTTCAGTCAAATATTCAAAAGAAAAAATTCGCTAATATTATTTTCCCTGTAATGTTATATTTTTTTAAAAAAACATGAAGATACTATGTATTCAGTGTTCTGTGATGATGTTAATGTTCCACCCATGGGGCGCAAATGACAGAAACAACTATAACAGAATATATATATATAGAGAGAGTAAACAGACTACTTAATAAGAATGTTGTGTCACTAATTTTCTTTTGAATAAATCGATCCGTTTTAAAATGAATCGAAAGTGTGTCCATTCGATATTAAAATATCTATTAAAATTATTATATGTTTGTTAAGTTGAATGTTGGTAGAAATTTCACCATTTTTTGGTTTTGAACTTATAGAGTACTCGAATAAAAATGTGCATGAAAAATAGTGATAGTCATACCTGCATATTTATCGCACGACTTCTTCATGCATTTAAACCACTTAAAATTCTGGTGTATGGCAGCTACCAGACATGAATCGGAAGTACACTTAAGTCAAAATTTATTAATTTTAATTAAAAATATTTAAAATCAACCTTTTAATAATATAGAAATTGTAAGAATCTTGCAAACTTTTGGGTGTGAGTGCGTGCGATTGATCACGAAACATCTTGGAGCAAAATAACAAGTTGGTTTCTTTTTCTTTACATCAGAGTTGCGTTCTTTGAAAATTTGATGAATTTGAAAGAATTGCTTATAGAATTGGAGATTTAGGTTAGCTAATCACTACCGGTTATGTTGTCAATTCCTCTATAAGTTTGCATTTCCAACTACATCACGTTAGAGTTAATAAGGTCTCCTAATTAATAACAATTTCAATGGAATTCATAGCTACATTCGTGCATCACACTAACAAGTACATTTATTCAAGTTCTCTTTGTTCCATACTTGTTCCAAAAGAAAACACATAGAGATCTAAATATCTAATTCACCTTACAAAAGCCTTAATTTCGAGTCAATGTGCAAGCTTCCGCAATTTTCAACAAGCAAACAGAAACACATAGTACAACATTCAACCGCATAAAAACACACATAGATAGGGAGCTACAAGTATTTCAATTGAAACACAGATGAGCATCCGAGAAATGAAAAGGCAGACCCTAGACAGAGTCAAGGTGCAAATTTAACCTAATTTGCAATCCGCGATGCTCTGGTCAGGTGCTTCCGAGTGCTGATCCTACACTGACATCGATCGTCTCGGAGAGTTGCTAGAGAGTTTTTGGTGGTAAACGCCAAACTCGACATCGCCGGATTCAAACGATTGCAGGCTGTGATATCATTTCCCCAACCAATGCAGCAGGTTAGTACATTAACTATGATGAATGATTCAAATGTAATGAATTCAAATGTAATGCTTTTATAAAATAAATTCACGTGTGATATTGTGGAGTTGTAAAATTGTCATCAGTCCCCGTGTGCGTTTCGTGTTTAAGATTAATATTGCCTGCACCCTCTGCCCTTCTACTGCAAATTTACACTTAATTTACATTCGTGTTTAAGAATTCATTAAATATAAAAGAACTAAATTTGGTTCCCCAACTCAACCCAAGCAACCATGATACTCCCTCTGTCCCAGCCTATTTTGCAGGGCAAATATTTTCACGCTGTTTAAGAAACATGTTTGACCGTTAATATCTTCACTTACGTATAATTTCGATAAATAAAAATTTGATATTTAGAAACTACTTGTTACGACGAATTGAACAATACCACATATGATCATATTGTTGCTCATATATCTATTTAAATATGAGGTCAAACTTTAATGTACAATAGTGTGTGAAAAGCAACTATGCAATTTAGGTTGACCCGGAGGGAATACTCATTTTGGCAGCATGATATGAAATCAAGCACGAATCACGATGGGCACAAATGACGACAATGGATTTTAAACCATATTCGAAGCGACACGCATGCATGGCACGAGGCTGGCATAGTGACATGAATGCACGAAAGAGTGAATGTTCGGTGAAGAGTGAATGTTCGGTGAAGAGTGAATTGATGAAAAATAAGTTGATTAGGGCGATGTTTGATCAAGTAAAATAGTTAATTTATATGTTCAGTGAAAAACTAATTTAAACTTGGTTTTACTAATTCTCTCATCCATTCTAAGAAAGACTGCTTTAGTTTTTTTTCCTGTCAATTATATGGCTAAAACTTGCACAGAAAATGCACAAGTGCATTTTTTGCTTTGAATTTAATAGTAGAATAAATGTATAAAGTATAAAACTCTTTTAGAAAAAGTTGTATGTTCAATTTAAATGTATCTTGGGTTTTCCTTTTAAGTGTTACCAATCTTTTTTTATCAGAAAGGGTATAAATCTCACAATACATTCCCTTGATTTGGGTATCAACTCTATTCCTAGTCGACCTTTTATAGGGCAGGTGCACCACTTTATCTTCCCAAAGATGGAGAGAAAAATACAAAGAAAAGAAACATAGGAAATGGCGAAATAAGCATGAAGTGAAGAACGTGTAACGCAAACACTCTCTCCATCCCAAATCCATTCGGTGCCTATTTATCTTACTCTTACATCTACTTCCACGGCCTGCATATTCTTCTGCCTTTCAGTTTTTGAACCCTGCAAATGCAAATGGAGCTGCTGTTGAGGAATGCTACTTCAGTTTCTTCTTGCATGTTCGTGAATTCGTCCCAACTGCGATCTTTCGTGTTTGTTTGTCTGAATGCTTACATAAGTGATGTGTTATCTTATGTCTTAAGGTTTTGTTGTTTTTATTTTGTTGGTTCATCTGTACTGATAATTCTCTGTGTGTGTTGAAGGTTGTTGATGTGGTCATCTGGTTCTTGTGTGATTGATTTTTTCTTAATCTGCCTTTCTTTTTTCTTTTTTTTTGTAGTTGTTTTTTATTTATGAGATCGATTGTTTTGGTGCAGTTTTATTTACTCTTTCCATAAATTGCATTCATATGTCCTGCAAGATCTAACCAGCTCGAACAAAAAAGTGCGCGTTTTGTGCTTTAAATTTAGTTTAAGAGGAAAGAAAATGCAGGTAGAGCTTATGAGTGGTTTTAAATTAATAATAAAAATAAATGCAATATAAATAGCCGACGATGAAATTCCCCCATAAACTGCACTCAAACGTTTTAGCGATGGATTGTGCGGAAATCATATATATCATATATAATAATTCTAATTTGCAAAATAGATAAATAAATATTGTCTTTAGATTTTACCAAAATTCATCTGATAGAATGATGTCTATTCATTCACCACTTCCATGTTGATTTCAAGTGATGAAAAGAAGTGCAAACAATGAACATTGAACAATTATATCAGTTGTTATTATAACGAAAATCCATGCCTTTAATACTACCTCACGACATTTTGTAGTTTCAACTTCTTTAAAAGTATGATGCTCCACTGTTGCACCATTATTCTTGAGACAATTTTCAAGCAATCATTTCTAACTTCATATTCCATCCTTGAATCACTAGAAATGTGAGAGAGGGGCCGTATATTAATTGGTTACTGCGATGAGCTAAAACTCGCACAAAACTCGCACAAAATGTGCACACATGTGTTTTATGTTTTGAATTTTGTTCAAAGAATATTTTTAAAAAAATATATATTTATTTATTTTATCAATTTTTCAAAATAAAATATCCATAATAATATTTTCTCTGTAATATTATATTTAGAAATGATTTTTTAAGGAGAGCTTTTATTAAGAAAATAATTTTTTTGGGAGAAATATCCGACTGTGCGCACACCTATGGCTTCCATCTTTAAATTGCAGAATAAAAAATAAAAGATTAAAACAATTACTTTATGCCTTGGAACTTGGGCTCTGTTTGATAGAGCTGTGTTGATAAACAAAACTAACTTATTTTGAAAGTAGGGGGAGACCAGTTTCTACTTCCCCCAAAATAGATTGTGCTTTCAAAATAGGCTGTTTTTTACCAGTTTACCAAACACCAAAAGGTATTTTTACTTATAAGCACAACAGGTAAAAAGTTCCGTCAAACAGAACCTTAATCTCCTAATCAACAAAGTGGTGAAATAAATAGCTGAGAATTGGATTACGAAAATCACATATATACCCCCTTATAACTGCCACCCGTATATCACATACCTTAAGGCTGCAACCGGTATAACAGGATGGGAAAAACTTGAAGGGATTTAGGGTCCAACTGAAAAGAAGTGTTGATGATGTCAATTAAACAATTACGTATATCAATTGTTTTTATAATGAAAATGCATGCATTACATACTTCCTCACAATATTTAAAAGCATGGTGCTCGAGTTGCACTATATTCTTGAGAAATTTTTTGAGCAATGCCATCATCGGGAATCACAAGAAATGTCAGAGAGGGCCGTATTTTAATCAAAGATGAGATTTAATCGGTTACTGGGATGAAATTCAATTATGAGCCTAAAATTTGCACAAAATGTGCACATGTGCACATGTGCATTTTGTGTTTTAAATTAGTTTAAGAATAAATTTTAAAAAGTATATATTTCGTTTGTCAAATTTTCAAAAAAAAACTGTAATATTATTTTGAGTCTGTCTCATGGTTAGATCAGGGACTAGAGACAAATTAGCAATAGGGGAAACAAAATTCGGGGGAAAAATCTAATAATTCTGGACTCGGGGTTAAACATGTAACGCGCGAAAAAAAGTCAGGGACCAGAGAGTAATAAAACAAAAAACGAAGCCAACTCACCATTCCCAACCCAAAAGCGTGAAAAATAGAAGCCCAAAACACGTCTTGAACAAACGCGTCCAACCAAAATCTATTAAACATCAAGATCTAAACCAGAATCATTCAAAACTCTCAATCATCAATTGACATTCAACCGTTGTTCATCATCCAAAAGCAACCGATCCGAATTTAAAGAAAATCATCAATCAACATCAATAAATCATCCAGCAACAAAGGTACTACTACATCTAGATTTAAATTCAGCAGCAATCATCACAAATCAGTGATTAAACAAAATTTTAGATCATGACAGAAGAAGGTGATTTACATATTGAAAAACAATTAGCAATTGTACAATCAACGCTAACACAGAATCCTACACAAGAAAACAAAAAATTCAATGATGAATATATCGTACCTGTTTCACAAGGTCAGGTACTGAACTTTCAGTCCTTGAATTTGATGTTTCTGTATACTGATTTGAAGAGCTTGTGTAGTTGGTCACTGAGTTTGTGAATGATCTAATTGTGTGATTTGAACAACAGCAACCTATTTGTAGTAGCGAAAGTATGATCGTACTTGATTCGTTGTTGCTCTGTTGTTTAAAACTGTAAATTGGTTTTGAATGTTCTGCAGATTTGAAGTGTCCGGGTTTTCAAATTATAGAGGTCATGTTACAAGGACTTATTTTAAAGTTGTAGACAATTTAAAGAGGATCTGTTCACAATTTGCAAACTGAAAATAGGTGGACAAAGAACTGATTTATGGCAGATGATGTTCTTAAAATATGGAATGATGTTTTAAATGTATCACATGATGTTTTATACTAACTGAACATAATCAGAATAACAATTCCAGAAAACATGATGTGATGTTTCACATATATTGATTGGTGTTTCAAACATATAACATGATGTTCTAAGTCTGCAACATTATGTATCAACTGATAATAGGTGGACAAAGAACTGATTTATAGCAGATGATGTTCTTGAAATATGGAATGATGTTTTAAATATGTCACATAATGTTCCATACTAACTGAGCATAATCAGAATAACAATTTCCAGAAAACATGATGTGATGTTTCTCATATGTTGCCTGGTGTTTCAAACATATAACATGATGTTCTAAGTCTGCAACATTATGTATAGATTTTATTATTATTATTTATTGGGAGCTTTCAATTACAAGTCTACTAAACTTGTTGGAAATAGATCAGACAGAATCCCTTCAAGGAGTGCAAGCAACTACATGGGAAGAGTTTGAAACATTATACCGTGCGCATGTAACTTCATTTGGATTTTTTGTACGGTAGTCGACACAGAGACTAACAAATACTACACGTGCTCGCGCCAAGGGAAATAAGTTTCCAACACTCTTGACACCCCGACCCAACAACCATAAAAAGAGAAGAAAGAAAAAAGAATTTTTCATTACAAGAACAGGATGCTAGGCTGTTATCGGGATCAAGCTTGTTGATGAAAACATCTATGAAATCAAGCACCACATCACTGAGTACAACCATGAATTTACAAGGAAGAAGTGTCAATACTTGCAGCGTAGTGGGAGGAAGATAAAATATGAAAAGGCAAGAGCGATTGAGGCTATGGAATTGGCGGGTTTGAGGACAGCTACAAGTTTCAAGTATTTGGCATGCGATGCAAATGGACAAGAAAATATGGGGCACGCGATGAGGGACCACATTAATTATGTTAACAGGCTGAGGATGAAAGCAATTTAAGGAGGCAATGCACAGAATATGATCGTTGAGCTCTACAAAATTGACGGAAGGGAGGAGGACTTCTTCTTTATAGTCAAGTTGGATGGGGAGGGTAAATTAAACGCACTTTTCTGGAGGGATGCAATGATGAAAGAGGATTACATGCTCTCTGGGGATGTGATGATATTTGACACCACATACAGGACAAATAAGTACAACCTTGTTTGTGCACCGATTGTGGGAATCAACAACCATTGAAACAATGTGATGTTTGGTTGTGCCTTCATTGGCATCGAAAAGAAAGGGACTTTCATTTGGTTGCTAGAAATATTCAAAAAGTCAATGGTTGGAAAAGAACCAATGACAATATTTACTAATCAGGACTCAGCTATGACAACTGTCATCCAAAAGGTACTACCGCAACCTACTCAGTTTCTGTGTTGATGTTTCAGAAACCGTTTGTGATGTTTCAAGTATTTGTATTGATGTTTCATACCTCAACCCATATGATTATGCAAACACTATAAATTCATTTCTAAAAATACATGTAGATGTTCCTATATTATGACATGAAGTTTCATGAAAAATTGCTTGATGCTTTCTCAACACAATTGAAACATGAATACCAGATGCTTGATGTTTCAACGGTAGGTCATAACCTTTCACAAAAATTGACTGATGTTTCACACTGCAACAAATCTGTGTACTAGATGTTCAGTAACATAAAGCACAGGTTGTGTCTATGGCATCTGAAACAGAATACAATAAGTCATTATGGTAAAATAAAGAGTGACAAAGAATTTGGTATGACATTTGACCATTGTTTGAAGAAATGTGCAAATGAAGAGGAATTCCAGAGATACTGGAACTCTATGATGGATAAGTACCAGCTCAATGACAACCAGTGGTTTAAGATCATATACAGACTCCGAGATAAATGGTGTACCGCATTAAGTAAAGACTTCTTCTCAGCTTGGACATTATCATCACAGAGGAGCGAAAGCACAAACAAGGCAATCAGCTTCAGTGCCAACAAAACCAAGGTCAACAGTATTTTACCAAAAACAAGGCAATCAGCTTCAGTGCCAACACAATTTTTTTTTCAATATTTGAAAAAATTGTACAGAGTTGGAGAAGTACAGAGACCAGTAAGGAATATAGCGGGTCAATAGGAATACCAAGGTCAGCAGAGCAAGGACCTGGACTTCTGAAGCATGCTGCTGAAATATACACACATAAGTTGTACAAGGACTTCGAGGTAGAATGGAAGGTAACCATAAAAAGTAAGGCTGTAAAAATATTCAACCTTGGATTCGAAGATATTTATGAACTATAACATGAAAACAATAGCACAAAAATGAAGAAGGTTACTTTCATGAAATAGGATCAAATGGTGGAAATCAAATGCTCTTGCAAGTACTTTGAAGAGGTAGGATTGTTGTGTTTCCATGCCCTTCGCATCCTCCATTTGCACAACATCACTTCCACCCCTGAAGATTAAATCCTCAAGAGATGGAAAAAGATGGAAAAGCAAGAAATATGGAACATGGTACTTGGAGGAACAGCACCACAAAACAAGGAGATCAAAGGTAAGATACCATGGTGTCATGATATGCTACACAAGTACTACAATGTAGTGTTGAAGTGTGAAAAGGAAATAGGAACTAGAAGAATCCTTGAAGAAGGGATGAATAGAGACTTAGCTACAATCAATCAAATGAAAGCAATGGATACACAAGAGCACTCAACTCACGAAGTACTTGATCCATCAAAAATAAAAAAACCAAAGGAAGAAGTGCAAGAGTGAAAGATAAGCTTGAAAAGAAGAAGCTAGTCGAAAAGGAATTTGGATCCAAGACACCAAAAGCTCAATTGATCTAAAAACTAGTTTGTTGGTTGATACTTATTGCCATACTGTGATGTTACACAGATATGTATTGATGTTTCATTGTCATAGTTTGACGTTTTAAATTAATCTAAAACCAGCTTGTTGGTTGATGTTACACATTTATGGATTGTTGTTTCATTGTTACAGTTTGATGTTTTAAATTTAAGTACTGATAAGGATATTCATATGCTACAACTGTTCTTATACATTTCACTTTTATTGCTTTGATGTTAAAATTCTATCCACTGATGCTATTATTTTCTTACATGATGATTTACAAATATAACTTGGCACGCGTGACTTTATCCATATTACAAATGACCTAGTACTTTCAAAAAATAATAATTACAGACATAAAACTGATTACTCAAAAATATGAAACATCACACACTGATAGTGAAACATCACAACAAATTCGAAATTTATCGCATCTAACAGAAACATATAAAAACTACAAACAATTTTACGTCAGCCCATAAACTGTCAATCACCATAATAAATCATCATTCATCACATAGGGTCCAAAAGCCCCATCAAATCCCTAATCACCATAACAAATCATCATTCACCACATAAAGGGTCCAAAAGGCCTATCAAATCCCTAACTAGAAGAATTCAAATTTTCAAACATCATAATATTCTAAAAACAACCAATGTCAAATACAGTTTCTTCACACTTAAACTCTACTTCTTCCCATCCTTGTTCTCCTTCCCAACTACCTTTCCTTTGCCTTCTGTTGGGCTTTTGAAGATGATGCATTTCCAATACCATCAATGCCACGATCGAATGATGGCGTGCGATTTATAGGACTAGAAAAATGAGCAGCAACAAGAGTACGATTCTTAAAAGCATTCCTCACAATCTCATCAACAACATCAAACAACTCAGGATTGTTAAAAAACTCACCTGAGTCAAAAGGAGGAGTAGGCTGGACATCATCAGCAGGAACAAAATCCTTAGCACCTTGATCAAGATCAGAAACTAAAGCCCTAGAAACAATCTCAATGTTCCTCTTGAACTAACAAAAAGCTTGATCAGCAGCCTAGGAAAAAACAAAAGAATTAGGAAAAGATAACAACTCCTGAAGCTTAAAACTGAAAACATCTCATACATAATATAAAACATCAAATACTAATATTAAAACATCAAAGCTGTCAGCACATAAAACATAAACTCAAAACAACACATATAAATTCTAAAATATCAAATACTGATTTTAAAACATCAAAACGGTAACACCTAAAGCATAAGCTTAAAAACATCAAGTATAGTTTTAAAAACATTAAAATTGAAAAGATATCAATACTTACAGATACCCCATCATTCATAATCGCAACATCGAAAGGCAAGTCTTCTAGACCCACAAAGGTCAAACTTGTGAGCTTGAACCAGCTGCATCAATTTTTTACGACTTCCTTTCTTGGATGTCGCAGCAGCACCAAAGCCCACATACTTCCCCATCAAAGTCAAAGGAAATTCATCCTTGGACATAAGGGATGAATCATAACCTGCCTCGACAATCTTCCTACACCATTTGAGCAACAGAGAAGTGTCCCAGTGACGAATGAGAGGAACGAGGGTGGGGGTGGTTTTCCTTGAAAAGGAAACCTATGCAGATAGCATATCAAAGGAATAACTACACAATCATTCACTGCTGTGTAGTTACTAGTCTTATACCTAAACACAGTTTCACATAGCTTCCTAAGAACATACCCCACACCAATCATAACTACCAATCTGCCTTACATCCCCCACAACACGTAGAAGCCTGTAATCTACAAAATATCTGGCAGTGGGACTCAAAAAGGTGCAAACAACATACATGACAAACAATTTCTTAAATTTGTCACCACCTTCAACTAAGCTCATCATCTTCTCGTACACCCTATCACAAGGAATGTTACCCAAACTGTCAACCCCAAATTCTTCCCTTCAACTCTCCCTCAAATCTAAATCCCTCCTTTCTCCCTTTCCGACATTACTAACGTCAATAACCTCCTTATCACTGATAGGAAGTCCTAAAACATCATACACATCGTCAAGGGTTAAAAAATACCTATCAGAACCAATTGTTTGAACATGGAAAATGGGATTAAAATTTTGAACAAGGTAAGGAATGATGTCTTTAGGAAGGGAAGTAAAATTAATTTTCAGAAAATTATCAAAACCAATCTCTCTAACAGATTTAATCTGGTTTATAGTGAATGAGGATAACAACTTTTCAATTTTTCAAGGACTACACTTGGTAGTGAAGCCCTTCTCAGCACTGAAAAAAGAAAATAAAAAAATATGAAGCATCGCATACATAGCTTAAAACATCAATAACTGAAAATAAAACATTAAGTCACATTAAGAACATCAACATGAAACATCACATGCATAACTTAAAACATCAATCACTGAAACTAAAACATCAAGAAAACTGATGAGCAAATACAATGTCAAAAGAATTACAAGACAAATGGATTACATGTTTGACGCACGAAATACCTCATATTTAGAAAAATCAGAAAATTCAAATAGTCAAATAATGAAGGCAAAATCTAATTCACTGACTAAAAAAATTTCATATGAACAATTTGAGTTCATAACAACAGGTTAGCTTTCACAAAAAGTGCAAAGAACACTATCCGTACTAAATAACATCATAACCCAATTAAATTAATCTCACAAGAAAGCTCCATTTTTAATTCGAACATGCATCACAACAAAATTCATCAACACAACTCTAAAATGAAAATAAAACATCAAGTCACATGAAAAAAATCAACAACACCTAAACTAATAAACACCAAAGAGACAATTTAAAATAAAAACAAACCTTGCATCATCATCAAAGACAACAGCTTTCCCTTCCCGTTTTCCTTTCACAGTCATCTTGGCAAACTTTCTAACTGACTTATTCACCACCACCTCAGGTTCTGATTCAGAATTAGAATTGCTCGAATCTTCTTCATCATTAGGTCTATCAACCTCCTCCCAACTTTCAGATTTTGATTCCCCAGATTGAGATTTCCCATCATCATCATCATCATCATCTCCATCTTATGATGCTTCACTTCCAGCCTTCTCTTTAGTACATTCAAATTCTCAGCTCCATTAGTTGCATCGACATTCTCTTGCACAATTTGGGTGTCAGGGTTAGTACTGAACACCTCATCATCTGCAAAACTTTAAAGTCATATCAAAATGGTAAAAATATCAAATAGTGATATTTCAAAAACAGAGGTATTTAAATTTTTTAAAAAGAAGACAAATCCTACCAGAAAAAATGTTATCATCCACAAAAGCCTTCCAGCTGTTTTTTTTATCACTAACACCAGATTTTAATTTTTGCTTCTCACCAACTTTCTTCTTGCCAGCATCAACTAAAAAAAATTCAAACCAGATAATTAGATCTTGGTATCATTAAAAAATAGAAATCATAAATGATCAACTACAAATCATGAAACATCATATCATAATGTCAAAAAATAAAATCATAAAGTTAAACAATACCTTTGCTATGAACACCCTCAGCTGCTACTTTAGCTTTCTTCACAACCACAGTTCTCCACAACATCCTCCTCCTAGAGGGACTCTCAGCACAAGAACCTTAACCTCTAACAACATCAACATTATCTAGTACAGTTTGGGTGTTAGGAACAGTACTGAACACCTCATCATCTACAAAAATTAAAACATCACATCAAAATGGTAAAACATCAATAATGATATCTAAAAAACCATAGGTATTAATTTTTTTAAAAAATAAATCATACCAGAAGAAATCATATCATCCACAGTAGCTTTCCTAGCAGCTTGTTTGTCACTAACACCAGATTTCAATATTTGTTTCTCACCAACTTTCTTCTTGCTAGTATCAACTAAAAAAATAATAATTCAAACAAGATAATTAGACCTTGGAATCATGAAAAAAATAAGATAGAAATTCTAAATAATCAACTACAGAATATGAAACATCATACCATAATGTTAAAAAATACACCAGAAAGTTAAAACAGTACCTTTGCCACTGACACCCTCAACAACAACCTTAGCTTTCTTCACAGCCACAGTCTACCACATCCTCCTCCTCTTAGAGGGACTCTCAACACTACCACCTTCACCTCCAGTAGCATCATCCTTTTTTGATTGCTTATTCAAACCATTGTCATTCTTCGTAACAGGGTTTTTACCCTTACCAACACTAACATTTTGCAAAAAATAAAACATCTAATCAAATTCCATAAGGAAAGGGAATAAAACATTGAAAGGTTAAAAAATTGAATACAAATAATTTAATTTCAATACCTTTGTCACTGACACCCACAGTAGCAACCTTCGATTTCTTCACAGCCACATATTTGCGCAACATCCTTCTTTGAGACTAATCTCAAAATCAACAAATTTATGAGTAGGAACATAACATGCTTCAGGCAGGTTCGTCTCCAAATTGTGACCATCAGATCCTTCTGAAGTTTCATCTTCATCGACCAAATTCAACTGTCGCTTGGCTTTCTCCTTCTCTCTCCTCTTGGGGGACGAGAGTCCTGAAACATACCAACAACACTAATAAAAATATATGAAACATTAATATACAGAATTAAAAAAAGTAAATAAAAAAAAGGAAAAGATGAACTCTCAGGATTAGTAGCTTCATCAGAAACAACACTATCTGATCCAACTTTATCAGCAAGACCAGAACCTGATTTAGCTAGCACAGTCTCCAAATTACAACCACCAGTTTCTTCTTCACCAACCAAGTCAAGCTTCCTCTTGGCTTTCTCCTTTTGTCTCCTCTTCGTAGAGGAGAGTCCTAAAACAGAATAGCAGCATTAATAAAAAAAAGGAAACATTAATATGCAGTATTCAAAAAACAAAAAAAAGAGAAAGACCTGATATCAAATCACATTAGGATCACCCCTAAGTCGGTGTGATTGTCTCACTGCATAACCACCAACAACAGTTGCATCTGAAACATCAAATGTAATTACATAAGCATCAAAAAAATATAATGCAACTCAAAAGTACTTTAGCAAAATGATTAACAAGATCAAAGAAAACAACGCCATATCAACACACATGAAAACACCAATTTGAAATAATAAAACATAAATATGACAAACCATTCTGCCCAAGCGAAAAGCTTACAAAAACTGAAATCTTAGAAACCAATAACATCAAACGAGAACAATATATATATATATATATATATATATATATATGTAAATCATCATTTAAAATCTCAGCCCAAGTCACAAACTGCCTCACACTCATAAATTTATAAATGAACCTAAACAGACACACCATACACAAAATATATGAAAAAGTCTACA